>JBBHAA010003375.1:62500-212500 GCA_037953035.1 Aquarana catesbeiana
CGACGCACAAAAGTCCACGCATGCTCAAGCAGAAGAGCCGCACTGGCTATCGAACTTCATTTTTCTCGGCTCGTCGTAGGTGTTGTACCTCACCACGTTCTTGGCGATCGGAATTTCTGACAACATTTGTGCGACCATGTGTATGCAAGAGAAGTTTCAGACAACATCCGTCGGAAAAAAAAAAAAAAAAAATCCACGGCTTTGTTGTCGGAATGTCCGATCGTGTGTACGCGGCATTAAAGGTCTATTTATAAAGCAGTGAATGCGACTTTCACCAAACATTCTCTGGTGGAGAATCACTGTCATTTATAAAAACACACAGACCTGGAAGATTCGCCTGCAGGGAATGTTTGTTGGAAATTCAGAGTCGCTGATTTTTAAATACGCCCCCTTTTGTGTCTATAGCGCCGACATATTCTGCAGTGTTTTCTGGAATACAATCTGGGAAAATTACAAAAAAAAAACAGACACAGGAGGATTAATATAAATGAAAGAAATTATAAAACAAAAGGTGGAAGGGCCCTGCCCACAGGAGCTGACGCTCTAGGGAAAATTTGGGAAGAGGGCGTTGTTTTTTTTTTTTTTGGTTACAAAGGTCCAGGCGCATCTAAAATCATAAACATAATTTAATGCCAATGCTGCAAACAAAAAACTGACACCTGGAAAACGTTTATGGAAGAGGATGGAAAATAAGCGCGGCCGGAGGGGGGGGGTTTAATAATAGCGAAGGCAGGGGGAAAATCATAATGAAAGATGCATTGTAGCAAAGAAAAATATGATTTTGTTTGGGGTATGCAGGAAAGATACTCCAGGATAAAATGGAAATGTATCAAAATTAGAGAAACATCATTAAATGGGAATGCGTGAAACAAAGCAAACAAACTCCAGGCAGATATAACATACACAAATGAATGCAGCTCTGAATTTTTTAATACATCATTAAATCTAATTGAAATGCATGCCCTGTAAAGTACCTAAATCTGACCTGGGATCAGCCCCGGTACAGCAGAATTCAGACTGGGAGAGGGAGAAGTAGCACAACAAGGCAGTTTTGCTGCAGTAGTCATGTGCTAATTAGAAGCATGCTGCTAGGAGGAGAGAGAGAGAGAGAAGAGTGACCGAGAGATAAGCTCATCCCTTTGCTGCTTCTCCTTTCAATGTCCAATCACAGGCTGGGGGAGGGACTTGTAAGTGTCACTGCTCTGCAGCAGAGAAAAATCAGGTCTCCTGCCCTGCCAGACAGGACTGTGCTGTGTGGCAGAGCTGCTTAAACCTCAGGACTGGATGGACAGAAATACAAATCCTTTTGACTTCAAAAATGGGTGCATAGCAGCAAGGTATCTGCAGGTCCTATATCTTGTTGTAGAGGTGTTCAGGTTTATATTTATTTATTACAGGTACTTATATAGGGTTAAAGGGTTACTAAAGGATTTTTTTTTTTTTTAAAGAACAAACATATCATACATTCCCTCCACTGTGCAGCTGGTTAAGCACAGAGTGGCCCCGATCCTCCTCTTCTGGGGTCCCTCAGCGGCGCTGGTAACTCCTCCTCTTCTCAAGTGACCCGTCGGAGAAGCGCTCTCCTTCGTGGACACCCGTGCAGGCGCCGCTCCCGAGTCCTGCTTCTGCGTCTATTGACACAGAAAGCAGGACTTGGCCCTGAGTCATTGGATTGGATTGATAGCAGTGCAGCCATTGGCTCCCGCTGCTGTCAATCTATCCAATCAGGACACGAGACACCAGCTAGAGCTAGGTGTGCTCGTCCCCGGGAGTAAAAGACTGGGTTCAGGTAAGTAAAACAGGGGGGGGGGCTGCAACACGGGAGAAGGTTTTTCACCCTGCATTAAGGTGAAGAACCACGAGAGTTTACAACCCCTTTACACACACACATTTTTGATATTATATTTATTAACAATTAACAGGGCAACTACTGCCTGGCAAACTAAATTTACTAGAAACCCTGCCTAAACACCAGGGTGCTACATCAATGTTCATACTCATAAATCTGTAGTGTGTGCAAGAGGCCTTTATTGGTTCTACAATATTGCCAGTGGCAGCTGGTGCTCAATATTTTAGGGGGGCAGCAAACTAACGCCACCCCCCCCCCACACACACACACACACACACGGGAGACGGACAGGAATGGGGCGATCGATGCAATTGTACAGTGTATGGGGAGGGGGTGTACTCACTTCTTCTGGCATTCCAGGAGGATCCCGCTGTACGACTTCTCCCTGCAGCTCAGGCTCACCACCGACGTGTCATTCACCATCTGCCCCACCAGGACCGGCACCAACGAGTCGACCCGCAGCTCCTGCCCAGGCCTCAGCCTCCATGCATGCTCGCTCCGGCTTCCGGATACCAGCTCCAGGCCTCCCTGGCCACGGGACTGCACCAGGTACAGGAAGTATGTCCTGACTGAGACCCGATTGACCAGGGAGTCCAAAGACTCCCTATCCAATCGGGTTTCAGGACCTGCTTCCTGATTGGTCGGAAGGAGAATCAGAAAGACAATAGCAAATATTAATTCGCTGTTGTCGCACAACTGGGCGGGCTCAGTGCTCTGCACCCTGAGCCCACCCTTTTTTGAGCCAATTAGAGCCTCAGGCTCCAATCACATGCTTCAAAAAAAAAAAAAAACCCTTGGAATACAACCGCCTGGCGCACTGCATGTAGATTAGGGGGCCAGACGCATAGATTAGGGGGGGGGGGGGGGCGGTGCCCCTGCGCCCCTTATGGACGGACCACTGAATATTACTATTACCTGCACGAACAAGGTGCAGCATCAGACAACCTGAAAAATGTAGATCAATGAGCACTATAACTGCTAAACTTGGCACAGCTGGCTGTGATCTCTTTCTTAGATGCTCTGCACAAAACTGTGGGTGACGAGGAAAAATTTTAACATACACTATATTACCAAAAGTATTGGGACACCTGCCTTTACACACACACATTAACTTTAATGGCGTCTTCGTCTGTAGGGTTCAATATTATGGCATCAAAAGACAGCCTCTCTTATGTATGTGGCATTATAGGGCAAGGTGACCTGTGGCATGAGTATTAGTACATAGCCTCTCGTATGCCTATGGCAATTGAGGATGATGTGATCTCGAGCAGAAGAACATAGCCGCTCCTATGACTGCCACATTAGAAAGTAAACGGATCTTGAGGCATGAGTATTAGAAGATAGGCCACCTTGCTGCTCTGAGGAAGAGGGGTACGTCACTTGGAACGCGTCAGCTAGCAAGTCGGAGTGATGTCAGGGTGATGCGATTGTCATCTCTAACAGGACCACCCTGCCACTTGTGTTTTTACCACGGTTTTAACCTATGGCTATTGTGAGTATGCGCTCATTGGTTTAATTTATCAATAAATGTATGTTTGGTAATACACTAGGCCAGGGATATGCAATTAGCGGACCTCCAGCTGTTGCAAAACTACAAGTCCCATCATGCCCCTGCCTCTGGGTGTCATGCTTGTGGCTGTCAGAGTCTTGCTATGCCTCATGGGACTTGTAGTTCTGCAACAGCTGGAGGTCCGCTAATTGCATATCCCTGCGCTAGGCCTTTGCGCCTTTTTTTTTCATTTTCTTTTTACCCATATCCTCTCTGATGCTTGTGTCACTATAGAGAGATGGGATCTGAGGCATCAGTATTAGAATATCTTATATCTGTTGCACTATGGGACAATGTGATCTGAGGCCTGAGCATTAGAGGATAGCCTCCCTCATGTCTGTGGTACCGTAAGGTGATGTGACCTGTGGCATCACCTTAGATAAAAAGTGTCCTTCTAATGCCTGTGCTAGGTCTTTAGGTAAAAAAAGCATTGCTGATGCTTGGGACCCTACAGGGAGATGTGACCCGACGAGTGAGTATTAGAAGCATGCATGGTGCAAATAATGCGATATGTCCTGTGGCATGACTTTAGTATGAGAATTTCTCTTATGTCTGTGGTCTGTATTGCAATTGTATAAGGTGACAACTCACTCTTGTCCATTATATCCAGGGCAGTGCCCAAGGGCCTCATGATAATCTTGCCTTGCATCATACTTTCCAACTGATCCGGAATTGCCGGGACTGTCACACTTTTTACCAAGCTGTCCCGGGGTGGCCATGTCCCGGGCAGCATCCTGGAACCTGTACTGTGCCCTCCTGATCTCAGTATTGTGGCCTTCTGCCTCCCCCCCTTACTATGCCCTCCTGATCTCAGTATTGTGCCCTTCTGCCTCCCCCTGTACTGTGCCCTCCTGATCTCAGTATTGTGCCCTTTTACCTCCCCCCTGTACTATGCCTTCCTGATCTTAGTATTGTGCCCTTCTGCCTCCCCTCTGTACTATGCTCTCCTGATCTCAGTATTGTGCCCTTTTACCTCCCCCTGTACTGTGCCCTCCTGTGGATCTCAGTTATTGTGCCCCTTTTGCCTCCCCCTGTACTGTGCCCTCCTGATCTCAGTATTGTGCCCTTCTGCCTCCCCCCTGTACTGTGCCCTTCTGATCTCAGTATTGTGCCCTTCTGCCTCCCCCTGTAATGTACCCTCCTCATCTCAGTATTGTGCCCTTCTGTCTCCCCCCAGTACTGTACCCTCCTGATGTCAGTATTGTGGCCCTTTTTGCCTCACCCTGTACTGTGCCCTCCTGATCTCAGTATTGTGCCCTTCTGCCTCCCCCCTGTACTGTGCCCTCCTGATGTCAGTATTGTGCCCCCCCCTGATCTCAGCATTGTGCCCTTCTGCCTCCCCCCTGTACTGTGCCCTCCTGATGTCAGTATTGTGCCCCCCCCTGTACTGTGCCCTCCTGATCTCAGCATTGTGCCCTTCTGCCTCCCCCCTGTACTGTGCCCTCCTGATGTCAGTATTGTGCCCCCCCCCCTGTACTGTGCCCTTCTGCCTCCCCCCTGTGCTGTGCCCTCCTGATGTCAGTATTGTGCCCTTTTTGCCTCACCCTGTACTGTGCCCTCCTGATCTCAGTATTGTGCCCTTCTGCCTCCCCCCCTGTACTGTGCCCTCCTGATGTCAGTATTGTGCCCTCCCCCCCCTGTACTGTGCCCTTCTGCCTCCCCCCTGTACTGTGCCCTCCTGATCTCAGTATTGTGCCCTTCTGCCTCCCCCTGTACTGTACCCTCCTGATCTCAGTATTGTGCCCCCCCCCCCTGTACTGTGCCCTTCTGCCTCCCCCTGTACTGTGCCCTCCTGATGTCAGTATTGTGCCCTTCTGCCTTCCCCCCTATACTGTGCCCTCCTGATGTCAGTATTGTGCCCTCCTCCCCTGTACTGTGCCCTCCTGATCTCAGTATTGTGCCCTTCTGCCTTCCCCAGTACTATGCCCCTTGTGTTGATTAGTCTTTGATTTATGACATGTTTTCTTATTGTTTAAAATACATTTTATTAAAAGTACTAATAAAATATACTGCATATATGTTTACTTCTGTCAACTATACTTTAACCACTTGACCTCCAGAAGATTTACCCCCTTTCATGACCAGGCCATTTTTTGCGATGCGGCACTGCGTTACTTTAACTGACAATTGCGCGGTTGTACAACACTGTACCCAAATAAAATGTATGCAATTTTTCCCCACAAATAGAGCTTTCTTTTGGTGACATTTGATCACTACTGCAGGTTTTTTTTGCGCTATAAAAAAATAAAAGGCCTACAATTTTGAAAAAAAAAATAAAATAAATATTTTCTACTTTCTGATTTGAAACATCTCCAATAATTAAAAAAAAAATCGAATGTCTTCATAAAATCTAGGCCAATTTGTATTCTGCTTCAATAAGTGTATATTGATTGGTTTGTTTGCGCAAAAGCTATAGCATCTACAAACTACGGGATACATACTGGAATTTTTACATATTTTTTTTACTAGTAATGGCGGCGATCAGTGACTTAGTGGGACTGCGATATTGCGGTGGGCAGTCGAACACTGACACTTTGTGGGAACCTGTGATAATGCAGTGATCATTGCTAAAAATGTCACTGTACTAATGACACTGGGTAGGAAGAAGTTAAACATCTAGGGCGATCAAAGGGTTAACTGTTACATAGTCAGGTTGAAAAAAGACAAGTCCATCTAGTTCAACCAATACAAGAGTAAAAAAATAAATAAAAAATAAATAAATAAATAAACACATACAATACCATAACCAATCCTATACCCACAGTTGATCCAGAGGAAAGTCAAAAACCCCAGCAAAGTATGATACAATTTGCTCCAGCAGGGGGAAAGAAATTTCCTTCCTGTTCCCCAGAGAGGCAATCAGATATTCCCTGGATCAACTTTACCTATAAATGTTAGTATCCAGTTATATTATGTACATTTAGGAAAGAATCCAGGCCTTTTTTTAAAGCAATGTGTGCCTAGCCAGTGTTTATGTGTACTATGTGTGGTGCTTTCACTAGGTAAAAAAAAATGGATTTTATTCCCTGCTTTGCAGGGAAATAAAATCTATTACTTCCCCACTGACAGGACAGGGCTCTGCCTGGTTTACACAGGCAGAGCCCTGTCTTGTGTAAATTAATGACAATCGCGGGTGGTAATCCATTGGCCGGCACCCAGTAATCAACATCTGCTGCGTTTAAATAACAGCATAGCCCGGTCTCCAGCGGCGCGCACATGTGCGAACCTCTACCCGGTAGTATCAGATCACATATCTATACGAGCCGCCTTGCCGTCGTATATCTAGTGTAGCACCCTGATGTTTAGGCAGGGCTGCTATTAAATTTAGTTGCCAGGCGATAGTTGCCATGGCCAGTTGTTAGGAGATCAATTGATTTTCCCCCTAATTCTGAAATTGCTGCACTTCTCTTCTGTCACTGGGTGGCCGGGTATCTGGTGACATTGGATAAGACAAGGACACAGCAAGGACAAATTATGAATGAATGGGGTGTCTCAGCCAATGGGCAGGGGTTTTCTTGGGTCCCTTGGCCTGCTGGGAGAGCCTATTTATTCGGGTGGAGTCAGGTGATCAGGGGTTCTGCGCCACCTGAATGGCTGTCTGGGTGGACGTGTGTCATATTGCCCCGGGCTGCCAGGCCAGAAACCTAAAGCCTATCCCGGGGACATCTGGCTGCTAGGCTGCCTGAGGGCCTATCCAGAAGCAGGAGAGCAGTGTAGGGTTGGGACTGCGGGCTTGTAGTCCAACCAGAAGTAATGGTTCTGCCGGCCGGGGAACCAGTTGTGGTCAGAGGTAGAGGGGGAAGCTGTCGCCACTAAGGGACCATCCACCTTGTTAGCGGAGACCACCGCGAGTATGCTGAGGCCAGTACCAGAGCAGGCTTCTGGCCAACCGGGGACGGTGAAGAAGTGGGAAAACTTCAGCAAGTGCCAAGTCAGGGACCCAGCGGGACAGCAGAGGTGACACTTGTGGAGCAACAGTGAGTGCCAAGCCAGGGACCCAACGTGTCCGCAGGGGTGAAGCTTAAAGAGCATCTGTGAGGGACCCAGCAGGGAAGTGGGGATGGCACTTGAGGAAGATACTTAGTGCTACTAGTGGAAGAGCTCAGGGGATCCAGTGGCTAGTGGATCAGAAGTCTAGTGAGAGGGATTGGGAGCTCGTTGAGTGAAGACCCACAATGAGTGATGGTAGGGTAAACTAAGAAGTGTTTGTTTTGCAAATAGTTGACTTCAATTGCCATTAGTAACAGCTACAAGATTGTTACCATAGGAGACAGCGGTCCTACCTATACAGAAGTGGTATCTGGCTGGAGGCCTTCACCTGTATAGCTGTCTACCTATAGAAGTCTCTGAGTCTGCCAATTATCTTTGCACCTACCGAAGGGTGTCCTGGCCCTAACCCTCTGTCCCACAGTTCTGATAATAAATCTCTTTGCATTCAAAAAAAGTGTCTGGCACCCACCTGTCCATCTTACGTTACCCCCACCATGCCTTGTAACCCCACTCTACACTGAAGGATGTCAGCTGTCCCCAACGCTGGGAGGTCACCATTGGGCTTTAGGGGCCCCGGGACTTTGCTACACTAGGTTATACGTTCGGCAAGCAGTTAATTCTTGAGGTGAGTCAATTGGGGCAGGCTGGTAGGGGCCCCAGTGCATTACTTTGCCCAGGGGGCCCATGATGCTATTAAGGCGGCCCCGATTATAAATCAGAACAGTGAGATTCATATGGTCGCTCTATAGTCACTCTGTGGTCGAACCTTCGACTCTTCTCTCATCTCACTACCCCCGCAGTGCTTCTCGTGCTGCCCAGCTCTTCAGGTTCTGTATGGGCAATTATCTGAATTGTCACATTCCCCTCAGTCGGAGGATATGACCAGCCTGCTGAGTAGCTCTGAGTATTGACCGCGCATATATTAGCAGCATGGTGAAATCTCTCATTACAGACACTCAGGGGGCGGCAGGCAGATCTGCTGACAGCTCCAGGGAGAACACTGGGAGCAGATCTGTAATCTCTTTATCAAATATAACAAGCATCAAAGCCCCTGTACTCCATAGAATGGAAAAATACCATTCCAGCCTGTGGCGACTACACTTACCTATTACACAATATAGGATTTTCACAATATGAGAGTTGTTTTTTTTTTGTTTCTTTTATCAGCATTGAGACGGCTTGATTCTTTCTACATTGCAACAAAGAGATACAAGCCCCTTACACCACTAAAGCCCCGTACACACGATCCGAAAATCGTACGAAAAATGCCGCATTCGAAACGATCGTACGATAATCGGATCGTTAGTACAGAGCTTTCGAGAGCCGATCAGGACAGTTCATCCGATATTATTCTATCGGACATGCACGGAAATTTTTCCCGTACGATGCCCGATCGTACGATTTTCGTTTAATCGGTACAGCTATCGTTCGAAAATGCAATACAAATGCATTGCAACACATGACATCGTTTCCGAATTTTTATTCTGTCGTACGGGAATTTTCGGGACTTTAGTAAACTCATCAGATTCGATGTGAGATTAGCAGGCAAACAAAAACGGACGATCATTCGTCCGATATTCGGATCGTGTGTATGGGGCTTAAGAAGACATCAATCACAGCTAATGCAGACCGAGTTCACACTTTGCATGAAAAAAAAATGCGAGCGGCTTGTGCATTTCTATCACATGTAAATTGGATGTAAGCCCAGCCACTAAAATCTAACATACCCATTATGGTAAATGTAATTTCAAGTGTCATATTATTTTTTTTTAAATTACCTTTATTGACAGATGCATAAAAGATGATAATTACAGGTAGATAATCGGCCATGCTCTATCACAGTCATGGTAATAACAATCAGCGTAAATGCCACAATCTAACATTATCTGTTTATAGGATTGAAAAAAAGCATTTGTGTAACAAATAATGATTTGAGAAAATAGTAACTAGTAACGGTGGACTATATCTTAAACGGTGTTCAGCCGTAACAAAGTGCATCAATTTTTGAGCTTAAGAAAATTTCATGGGAAAAAGGAAAAGAAAAAAAAAAGAAAAAAAAAAAAAAGGGGGGGGGGGGGGAAGGATAAATTGGGGAGAGGGGGGGAGAGAAGGATAAAATGGGGGGGGGGGGGGGGTAGGGGAGAGGATGCGGAATTTTTTGGGAGGGAGGATTTGAGCTAGTAGGAATGATTAGGAGGGAATTTGGAGTGGAGGAAGAGGATGTGTACTCAGAGGGGAAATTTTAGGGGGGGGGGGGGGTTCTTTTTGGAGGGAGGATTTGAGCTAGTAGGAATGATTAGAATGATTAGGAGGGAATTTGTGATGGGAGAAGGGGATTTGGAGTGGAGGAAGAGGATGTGTACTCAGAGGGGAAATTTTAGGGGGGGGAGATTTTTTTTTTTGGAGGGAGGATTTGTGCTAGTAGGGATAATTGAGAGAGGGTATTTGTGCTGGGGGCGGGTGGGGGAATCTGTGCTGGCAGCAGGGGGAGAGTATGAATACCCAGAGGGGAAAATTTTAGGGGTAGAGAAATTGTGCTATAAGAGGTGATATGGTAGAGAGGGAGTGGAATTGTGTTAGGAGGGGAATTTTTTTGGGAGGGAGGATTTGAGCTAGTAGGAGTGATTAGGAGGGAATTTGTGATGGGAGAAGGGGATTTGAAGTGGAGGGAGAGGATGTGTACTCAGAGGGGAAATTTTAGGGTAGAGGATTTGTGCTAGGAGCACTGAAACACTTAGAATCTGGTTTAGCTGTGCATGGTAGTCAATCAGCTTCTAACTTCAGCTTGTTCAATTAGGCTTTGACAAAAAACTTGGAATACTCAATCACATGGGGTGGGTGGGGGGCAGGATCTGGGAGCCCCCTTGTTAAAGTTGGCTTCCAGACTCTGATAAGCCCCCCGCCCGCAGATCCCCACAACCACCGGCTAGGGTTGCGGGGAAGAGGCCCTTGTCCCCATCAACATGGTACTTTGGGGGGGTCCCCCTGCCCCAAAGCACCCGCCATACAGAGGGCACGTGGCCTGGTATGGTTGAGGAGGGGGGGAGGCGCTTGCTTGTCTCCCCTTTTCTGACCTTCTGGGCTGCAGGGTCGGATAAGGGTCTGGTATGGATTTTGGCTTGGGGTTCTCCTTAAAATCCATACCAGACCCGAAGGGGGGGGGGGGCCCCCCATGCTGTTTTTTTTTCACAATTTTTAATTTTTATTGCTAACAATTGTTTTTATGTGTTTTTATTGTGTATCACTTTTGATCAGTCTTCTGCCCCCCTTATCCTATTTTCTCTGGTCTTCTCTGCTCTTGCCATCACTCCAGTTTTCAGGTCTCTGTGGATGGAAGAGATGTACATTTTCCTCCCCTTGCTCTCTGACTCAGCTGATCTGTATTATGACTGGACCTCTTCATATACGGAAACTATTTTCATTGGAAAAAAAAACATGTGTTTGGGGCCAGAAATGCTGATTAAATGGACTGCCTGGCAGAAAAGTACTGTGACTCCGTGAGCTCATTGTCTGAACCACTAATCTATTAATTCTCATCGAAGGGTGACAGATGTGGCTAGACCTAAAAATTTACTGCTTTGATTGATTAACAGCATCTCTCAGCCTCTAACGTGGAAGAACCCTTAAAATAATGTTCCAGTCTCAAGGAACCTCTGCTAACAATTATTATGTCCACACCTCATAGTACATTAGTGTGAACAGTAAGTTGTGACTACAGGAACAAAAAAACAATAGGTATAGCATTTACAGTAAATAATAAAAATAATTGTCATATAGATGATTATTATTATTAATAATAATAATAATAATAATAATAATAAAAGAAAAATAACAAAGAAAATTGTAGCGTTCTGTGACAATCATATTGATATTTAGTTAAATATGACCCCTTACACTGGTGGTCAAGGAAGAAGAGCCCCTTAAACTGTTGGGACAGTGGGGAAAGAGCCCATTATATAATGGTTATCAGTGGAAGACGGGCCCCCTTAATCCAGTGGAACACATGCCACATTACATTGGTGGTCAGCGTAGACCCCCCCAATACTGGTAATAAATAAACAAAAGCCCCTTAGTTTAGTAGTAATTGGGGAAAGGACCTGTTAATTGGGGGTCAGTGGAAGAAGGGTCCCCTTAATCTAATATTCAGTGGGAGATAGGCCTTATTATATTGGTGGTCAGTGTAGTGCCCCCTTACACTGATGGTCAATGAAGAAGAGCCCCTTATATTGATGGTCAGGAAGAGGGGGGGGGGCATTACATTGGTGGTCAGTGGAAGAAGGGCCACCTTAATCTACTATTCAGTGGGACATATGCCCCATTACATTGGTGGTCAGTGTAGACCCCACCCCCACTGGTAATAAATGAACAGAAACCCCTTAAGATTAGTGGTGACTAGGGAAAGCACCCATTACATTGGTGGTCTGTAGAAGAAGGCTCCCCTTGATGTTATATTCAGTGGGACATATGCCCCACTACATTAGTGGCCAGTGTAGTTCTCCCCTATACTGGCGATAAATGAACAAAAGCCCCTTAGTTTAGTAGTGATTGGGGAAAGGACCTGTTAATTGGGGGTCAGTGGAAGAAGGGCCCCCTTAATCTACTATTAAGTGGGAGATAGGGCCCATTACATTGGTGATCAGTGTAGTGCCCCCCTACACTGGTGATAAACAAAAGCCCGTTAGTTTAGTGGGGATTGGGGAATTGGTGGTCAGTGGAAGAAGGGCTACCTTAATCTACTATTCAGTGGGACATATGCCCCATTACATTGGTGGTCAGTGTAGTTCCCCCACACTGGTAATAAATGAACAAAAGCCCCTTAAGATTAGTGGTGACTAGAGAAAGGACCCATTACATTGGTGGTCTGTTGAAGAAGGCTCACCTTGATGTTCTATTCATTGGGACATATGCCCCACTACATTGGTGGTAGTGTAGTTCCCCCTATACTGGTGATAAATGAACAAAAGCCCCTTAGTTTAGTAGTGATTGGGGAAAGGACCTGTTAATTGGGGGTCAGTGGAAGAAGGGCCCCCTTAAGCTACTATTCAGTGGGCGATAGGACTTATATTGGTGGTCAGTGTGGTGCCCCCTTATATTGGTGGTCAGGAAGGTGGGGACCATTACATTGGTGGCCAGTGGAAGAAGGGACCCCTTAATCTACTATTCAGTGGGACATATGCCCCATTACATCAGTGTCAATAGGAAAAATGTTCCGACATTGGTGGACAGTGAGAAGAAAGCTCCTTATTGTATTGATCAAGGGGTAAAAGCCAGAAATCTAAAATAATTGGTGTCAGTGGTTATTTATCCGAGAGACAGAAATTTCTAATTACCCAGGGAACCCCTAGAAGCCTTCAAAGGAACCCTGCTTGAGAAAGCCTGGTTTAGAACATCTACTAGCAAACACCCATTATGGTGAATTCACATTTATCCCTCTTTAGCTACTTGATAATTTTTTGTAACATTATTTTTATTGATTTTGATAAATTTTTTTTTTCTTTTTGAAGGTATACAAAACAGGGTATCTAAAAAGATATCAAAAACCAGAAAGAACATAAAAATACAGTAACAAACTACTGACACATACAGATGCAAAAGTAAAACAATAAGGGCAAAAAACATCCCACTAGAACCCCAATCCTCCCATCCCCCAGTGCAATACCTGTAGAAGGATATGTAAACATTTGTGTTTGAGGTACATCCTAGAAAAATATCAGCATGACAACATCACCTTTACAGGAGCCCCACTACATCGGTAACATATTGATATCACCTGCCCACAAGGGACAGTTATCAGAGTACACAACAGGATTAATGCAAAAACCGTAGATCATCTCCGTCTCTCGATGTAGGAAACCAACCAAGCCCATGTATAACCAGGACAACCTCATATACTGTAAAGTGTGGAGGAGTCAGAAATCCAACCATGCCGCACCTTCTCAAATTTTTTGGGGCAGCCTCTATTTTGGCAAGTGCCTTTATAAAAGGGCATTGCCTTGTTAATTAGGGTCTTCTAGTCAGTGAAGGGGCCTCAGCTTTCTTCCAATAGAGAAGAATCGCTTTACGTGTGTAAGACAAAAGTAGTAGATAGTAAGGTTCTCTGTGCCCTGAGGGGTGCCAATTCTTCCACCAGGTCAAGTAAACACACAGCAATAGTCAAGGGTAAAAAGCTGCATTAGTGGGCATTGCCAAAAGGCATGCTCAAAATCTGCTGGGGAATGCTGGCAACGCCAACAGTTTGCCGAGTCAGCAAAGATCTTGGCAAGTCTTCCTGGAGTATAATAAATTGGATGCAGAATTTTGTATTAGATGAGGCGGCCCCTGGATGACACCAAATATTTAAAAGCTACTTGATAATTAAAAGTTGAAGCTGTCAACCCATGCAAGATTCAGGGTTTCAGAGATAATAAAAAATAAGGCGCAATGTAGTGTAAACAGGAGGTAGGCCCTTAAAAAAAAAAAAAAGTCCACATAAACAGTCCAGTAAGTCCAATAAAAACACAGAGATTGCCGTGACTTCCTGAATCTGGGTGAATCCTCCAATAGTGTAACTAAAATATAAACAATAAGGGTGCCAACAATGAGTGTAGCAATTTATTTAAAAAAGCATAAGGAATGATACACACTATATTTCCTTTACACGCACATGAACTTTAATGGCATCCCAGTCTTAGTCCGTAGGGTTCAATATTGAGTTGGCCCACCCTTTGCAGCTATAACAGCTTCAACTCTTCTGGGAAGGCCGTCCACAAGGTTTAGGAGTGTGTCTATGGCAGGGGTACTGAACTAAAATTCACTGGGACCCGCTTAGTAAAATCTTCTTCCAGCAGAGGTCCGAATCACATGTTTGTGATATGATCCTTTACATCACAGCACCCTCTCCTCCTAGGCATTCCCATCTCTGCAGCTTGGGGAACGCAGGTGAAATTGCACGTGTACCTGACCTGCAGAGGAACACGCCACACTTTAGCACATGCGTGCGCCAAATTGCACAGGCCTGCTGCACTATGTAGCTTGGTGCTGCGGAATTTTAAAAGAGGGCCAGGGACTTGTTTCCTTGCATTTCTCATGGGTAGTGCAACTCATGGAATGTGCTGACCTACCTGTGACATGCGCAAGCACAGATCTGAACCCCAGATCACAATCCCACCCTTACATCAGCTCCACAGTGTCCACTGTACATCACAGTTCCCTTCACATTAAGACCCCCCCCCTTCACAGTAGTGTTCTCATACCCCCTTGACATCAACACCCTCCAACAGTACTGTCCTCAGCCCCCCACATTACTGTCTTTAGCCTCCCCGTTACAGTACATAGCGCTCCCCCCCCATTACTGTCCTTAGCTGCCCCACATTACTGTCCTCAGCCCCCCTATTACTGTCCTCGACTCCCCTCCATTACAGTACTCAGTCCCCCTACATTACTATCCTCAGCCCCCCCCCCATAACAGTACTCATATCCCCCACATTGTCATCAGCCCCCTTTTACAGTCCTCAGCTCCCCCACATTGTCTTCAGCCCCCCATTACAGTAAACAGCCCCCCACTACTGTTCTCAGCTGCCCCGCATTACTGTCCTCAGCCCTCCTATTACAGTACTCAGCTCCCCTACATTACTATTCTCAGCCCCCCCCCATTACAGTACTCAGCTCCCCTACATTACTATCCTCAGCCCCCCATTACAGTCCTCAGCTCCCCTACATTACAGTACTCAGCCCCCCCATTACAGTACTCAGCCCCCCCATTACAGTACTCAGCCCCCCCATTACAGTACTCAGCCCCCCCATTACAGTACTCAGCCCCCCCATTACAGCACTCAGCCCCCCCATTACAGCACTCAGCCCCCCCCATTACAGTACTCAGCCCCCCCATTACAGTCCTCAGCTCCCCCACATTTTCTTCAACCCCCCAATATAGTATTCAGCTCCCCCACATTACTGTCTTCAGCCCCCACTCCCCATTACAGTCCTCAGTCTCCCCCACTAGATGCCCCACATTATTATCCTCAGCCCCCCCATTACAGTGCATAGCCCCCTTTTACTGTCCTCGACTCCCTATTACAGTACTCAGCTCCCCTACATTACTATCCTCAGCCCGCCCTATTACTGACCTCAGCCCCCCCACTACTGTTCTCAGCTGCCCCATTACAGTATTCAGCTCCCCTACATTACTATCCTCAGCCCCCCACTACAGTACTCAGCTCCCCCACATTACTATCCTCAGCCCCCTCATTGTCTTCAGCCCCCCAAATTACTGTCCTCAGCCCCCCATTACAGTTGCCCCACATTATTGTCCTCAGCCCCCCCATTACAGTGCATAGCCCCCTATTACTGTCCTCGACTCCCCATTACAGTACTCAGCTCCCCAACATTACTATCCTCAGCCCCCCCCTATTACTGACCTCAGCCCCCCCACTACTGTTCTCAGCTGCCCCACATTACTGTCCTCAGCCCCCCATTACAGTATTCAGCTCCCCTACATTACTATCCTCAGCCCCCCCATTACAGTACTCAGCTCCCCCACATTACTATCCTCAGCCCCCTCATGGTCTTCAAATTACTGTCCTCAGCCCCCCATTACAGTCGCCCCACATTATTGTCCTCGGCCCCCCCCATTACAGTGCATATCCCCCTATTACTGTCCTCAACCCCCCATTACAGTACTCAGCTTCCCTACATGACTATCCTTAGCCCCCCATTACTGACCTCAACCCCCATTACAGTACTCAGCTCCCCCCACATTATTGTCCTCCGCTCCCCAATACACTATTTACCAAGACCCTGAAACTGAGCTGCAGCACGGTGGCCAAGACCATACAGCGGTTTAACAGGACAGGTTCCACTCAGAACAGGCCTCGTCATGGTCGACCAAAGAAGTTGAGTTCACGTGCTCAGCGTCATATCCAGAGGTTGTCTTTGGGAAATAGACGTATGAGTGCTGCCAGCATTGCTGCAGAGGTTGAAGGGGTGGGGGGGGGGGGGTCAGCCTGTCAGTGCTCAGACCATACGCCGCACACTGCATCAAATTGGTCTGCATGGCTGTCATCCCAGAAGGAAGCCTCTTCTAAAGATGATGCACAAGAAAGACCGCAAACAGTTTGCTGAGGACAAGCAGACTAAGGACATGGATTACTGAAACCATGTCCTGTGGTCTGATGAGACCAAGATAAACTAGTTTGGTTCAGATGGTGTTAAACGTGTGTGGCGGCAACCAGGTGAGGAGGACAAAGACAAGTGTGTCTTCTCTACAGTCAAGCATGGTGGTGGGAGTGTCATGGTCTGGGGCTGCATGAGTGCTGCCGGCACTGGGGGGGCTACAGATCATTGAGGGAACCATGAATGCCAACATGTACTGTGACATACTGAAGCAGAGCCCGATCCCCTCCCTTCAAAGACTGGGCCGCAGGGCAGTATTCCAACATAACGACCCCAAATACACCTCCAAGATGACCACTGCTTTGCTAAAGAAGCTGAGGGTAAAGGTGATGGACTGGCCAAGCATGTCTCCAGACCTAAACCCTATTGATCATCTGTGGGGCATCTTCAAACAGAAGGTGGAGGAGCGCAAGGTCTCTAACATCCACCAGCTCAGTGATGTCATCATGGAGGAGTGGAAGAGGACTCCAGTGACAACCTGTGAAGCTCTGGTGAACTCCATGCCCAAGAGGGTTAAGGCAGTGCTGGAAAATAATGGTGACCACACAAAATATTGACACTTTGGGCCCAATTTGGACATTTTCACTTAGGGGTGTACTCACTTTTGTTGCCAGCGGTTTAGACATTAATGGCTGTGTGTTGAGTTATTTTGAGGGGACAGCAAATTTACACTGTTATACAAGCTGTACACTCACTACTTTACATTGTAGACAAGTGTCATTTCTTCAGCCCTGGTTCACACAGGGGTGACTTGTTAAGCGACTTAGCAGCCTTACAAGTCGCGTCCCGTTCTGTACTACGGAACCGTTCTAATAGGAGCGACGCAAGTCGCTCCGACTTAGAAAAAGGTTCCTGTACTATTTTTGGGGCAACTTCAGGCGACTTGCATTGACTTCTATACAGAAGTCGTGTGCCTGTCGCCTCGCTGAGTCGGCCTGCAAGTCGTGTTGCCCCTGTGTGAACCGGCAGTGAATGTTGTCACATGAACAGATGTAATAAAATATTTACAAAATGTATGGGGTGTACTCACTTTTGCGAGATACTGTATGAGATAGAGATTATATAAAAAAAATTGGGGATATTATAGCAAAAAAAAGACAAAAATAGTGTTTTTTTTGTTTTTAAATATTCACTCTTTTGTTTATAGCGCAAAAAAAACAAAAACGCAGAGGTGATCACATACCACTAAAAGAAAGCTCTATTTGTGGGGTGAAAAACAAAAAAGGACGTTAATTTTGTTTGGGTGCAACGTCGCACAACCGCGCAATTGTCAGTTAAAGCGACGCAGTGCCGTATCGCAAAAAAATGGCCTGGTCATTGAGCAGCCAAATCTTCCGGGGCTGAAGGGCAATTAGCGCTGCTTTCACACTGATCCACAGGTGCAGTGCACCCGCACTTAGATGTGTGCAGCCTATTGCATTAGGATGTGCTCTCTAAAGCTCAAAACACGCGCGTGTGTGTGTGTGTGTGTGTGTGTGTGTGTGTGTGTGTGTGTGTGTGTGTGTGTGTGTGTATGTATATATATATATATATATATACACATATACACACACACACACACACACACACACACACACACACACACACACACACACACACACACATATATATATATATACATATATACACATATACATATGTATATACATATATACACACACACACACTAGGGCAATGGACAGTGTCAGTAGAACAGGGGGTTGGTGTCGGTAGAGCAGTGGACGGTGTAGTCAGTAGGTCAGAGATTAGTGTCAGTAGTTTATTTTTAATTACTACTTACCTTTTTTTTTTTTTTTTTTTTTACAATAATTTCTTTGTTTTAACATTTTTTTTTTTTAGGTGCCCCACTGGGGACCTTTGGTGAAATTTCAGGGATCTAAACAGACCCTCGATGTCTCATTGAGACAGACAGAGAAAGGGACTGAGGACAGATATTCTAGTCCCCTTTCTCTGCAGCCAAGCAGCAGGGGGAATCTGCGCAGCACCGTGTTTGGGGTGTGCCCGGGCACACCTGGCACACCCTGTGCGCACACCTATGCACCTGCAGGCTAGCTGCACTGAGCCATAGACTTCTATTATATCCTGCAAGTGTGGTGCGCTTTCTGAAAGTCTACAACACCCCCCAAGTTGTAACAGAAGTCTATGGTTCAGTGTAGCTAACCTGCAGGAAAGCAGCAGCTGCGCACCCACAATGCAGGTAAGGGCTCTTTTACATTTGCAGGGCGGAGGGGGGGGGGGGCTGTAAAACCCCATTAGTTGCTTGTGGAACGTGACCAGTGACCTTAAGCGACCCCTGCAATATATAATCCACCTGCAGCCGTTCAATCCCCATTCGAGCGGATCAGCCCCACGTGAAAGGGGCCCTAAAAAGGAGGATCAGATCACATTTTATAGCAAATTTCCAGAAAACCAGTTAATTCCAAGGGGGTTCACATACATTTTCTTTCTACTGTAAATGGACATATTGCTAAAACTGACATTGTTGATGAAATAGGGGGAACACTGTGTACTACAGCCTTTTAGATTGGGGAAAACATTTATTACCCCCCCAGAATTTTTTTTACTTTGGGCAGAAACAAAATTGGCTTCCTTTCTAAAGCGGTCGGGAAAGTTGAGGATTTCTCCATCTGCTGGAATGCGCTGGGGGGGGGTTAACTTACATCCAAACCTGAATATGAAAGAGCGCCTGCTTGGGGGAAGAAAGAAATTCCAAGCATGCTGGTGCGTCTTTTTTGTCCTGGCCAATTTTATGTATATAGGTAAAAAAAAAAAAAAAAAAAAAGTTTAGAGAGTTTTGGTGATTGTAATATTATGAGCCCTCCTTCCCGAGTATACACAGATCTGAAGGAGGACGGGGGGGGAGAGAAGGTTGCGCCCCCAACCTAGGTTGGCGGTTTCATGTCATCTTGTTGTGATTTAATCATTATTAAAAGGGCCAGTTCACATCTGAAGATCACAGGTGGATCGCACAAAAAAAAAAAAAAAAATAGCGCATGCACAAATTTAAAAAAAAACCATCGCATGGTACCACAGTGTAGACAAGCGCACTGCATTTGTGATCTGCATTTGGGGTGTTGTTAACAATATATTGACACCCACGGCAGATTTCACACCCAGTGCGATTTCAACGTGGAGTGGGAAAAAAAAAACAAAAAAAAACACACATGGTAGGTGGGTTTCCAAAACCGCATTCTGGTATGAACAAAGCCCTAAGGAGGGTTTGCTTTAAATATTAGCCACATGCCTACCGGGCACTTTTACCACCTTCCTGCCCAGGCCAATTTCAGCTTTCAGCGCTGTCACACTTTGAATGACAATTGCGCGGTCATGCTACAATGTACACATATGGCATTTTTATCATTTTCTTCCCACAAATAGAGCTTTCTTTTAGTAGTATTTAACCCTTTCATGCCTAAGCCTATTTCTGTACATTTGTTGCTTACAAGTTAAAATCTGTATTTCTTGCTAGAAAATTACCTAGAACACACACATATATATATATATATATATATATATATATATATATACAGTGAGGATGGAAAATATTCAGACCCCCTTACATTTTTCACTCTTTGTTATATTGCAGCCATTTGCCATATATTACATAGACAGGTGTGTGGCTTTCCTAATCAAGTCCAATCAGTATAATCAAACACAACTGGACAAATGAAGGTGACTGTAGAACCATCTCAAGGATGATCAGAAGAAATGGACAGCACCGGAGTTTTTTTCCCCAAAACATCGCGTTTGAAAGACTGCTGTGCAAATACCGTGTGACATAAAATATTGCAATGATCACTATTTTATTCTCTAGTGTCTGCTAAAAAAAAAAACACACTTTTTTTTTTTTTTTTTTTAGCAGACACTAGAGAATAAAATAGTGATCATTGCAATATTTTATGCCACACGGTATTTGCACAGCAGTCTTTCAAACGCGATGTTTTGGGGAAAAAAAAATACACTTTCATGAATTAAAAAAAAAAACTAAAAACAGTAAAGTTAGTCCAATTTTTTTGTATAATGTGAGAGATGATGTTACGTAGAATAAATAGATACCTAACATGTCACACTTTGAAATTACGCACGCTCGTGGAATGGCGACAAACTACAGTACCTAAAAATCTTCATAGGCGACGCTTTAAAATAAATTAATGGTTACCAGGTTAGCGTTACAGAGGAGGTCTTTTGCTAGAATTATTGCTCTCGCTCTGACGATCGTGGCGATACCTCACATGTGTGATTTGGACCATTTGCGGGGCACGACTTACGCATGCGTTTTCTTTGATGCGCAAGCATGCGGGGACAGAGGTACTTAAAAAAAAAATTATTTACATTGTCCCTTTAACAAAAAAAAAAAAAAAAAAAATTCTGATCACTTTTATTGCTGCGACAAGGAATTTTAACATCCCTTGTGACAGTAATAGGTGGTGACAGGTACTCTTTATGGAGGGATCAGGGGTCTAAAAGACCCCCAAATCCCTCCTTTGCATTTAAAAGTATTCAGATCGCCAAAATTGGCGATTCTGAATGCTGTCAGTTTTTTTAAATCGGCGCCATGGGCTCCCGCTGCTTTGGGATAACAGCCTTTTAACAGGCTTTTAGCCGCATCGGTTGTTAATACTAAAAAGCCAACCGCTGGCTCTAAAAAAAAACAGTATCGGGGTAATGCCTGCAGCTGCCGGCAACACCTTGGTATAACCCCTTCGAGCCATGAACGCAAATTTGTTTACGGTCGGAGCAAAGGGATTATTCACCACTGGGGTTTTTATTTATTGCTAAACAAACATTTTGCAAACAGGTAATTTTTCTTCTTCATTGATGTGCGTTGATGAGGCTGCACTGAGGGGGCACTGGTAGGGGACACTGATGAGGAGACCCTGATTGACAGCACTGGTAGCCGCTGACGAGGAGGCACCGATGAGTCTGCACCGATAGGCAGGGCTGCTGATAAGGCAGTACAGCCAGCCCTGAAGGAATACAGTGAGCGATCAGTACCAATCACATATGTGTCCATTCATCACTGAAACACGGAAAACTGTTTACTATTCTTCAGTTTGTGAATGAACAGGAAGCCTCAGGGTGCTTCCTATTCATTTCATCCGTACAGCTGAGGCTACAGAGAAAGTGAGAGATAAATCTAGGTCCTCAATCACTTTTGGGGGGGGGGGGGAACCTGTCAGGTAGGCTTAATGGGACCCTGTCATTTCTAACAGAAGCCCTGACACTGATGATGAGGAGGCACTGATTGGCAGCACTGGTGGCCACTGATTCTGATTGGCAGCACATTATCAGTGTAGATGCCCCTTTCACACAAGCTGTTATCGGCTCTCCTCACGCTGTCAGCATGAGGGAAGGAATGCCAACAACTAGCTTGTGCTTACATCGTGATCAGCTGAGATTGGACACAGCTGATCACATGGTAAAGGGCCACCGTGGTTGGTCCTTTACCCCATCTGTGTCCTAAGGACACAGTGCGCCCCCTGCGCACCACAGGAGGACGCCATGACATCCTCCCAGAGCTGGCCGACCACACTGTAGCCATTATTCGGCTATAGCGGGGGTCAGCAAGTGGTTTACAAGTGAATTTAATAGCGTTTTCAATTTGTGGTGCTCAGATACAATTAAAGTGATTGTAAAGTCTCATTTTTTTCCTATAAAAATAATAAACATGTTATACTTGCCTGCTCTGTTGCAGTGAATTTGCACAGAGGGGCCCCTATCCTCCTCTTCCCGGGTCCCTCTTCGCTGCTCCTGGCCCCTCCCTCCTGTTCAGTGCCCCCACAGCAAGCAGCTTGCTATAGGGGCACCCGAGCCAAAGCTCCCTGTGTCCATTCAGACACCAATCCCCAACCCGGCGCCGCCCCTGATTGGCTAGCTGACTTTGATTGACAGCAGCGGGAGCCAATGGCGCCACTGCTGTGTCACAGCCAATCAGGAAGGAGAATCTCGGATGGCTGAGACATTCGTGGACATTGCTGGACAGAGATGGGGCTCAGGTAAGTATTAGGGGGGCATTAAGATTAAAAAAAAACTTCTGCCTTTATAACCGCTTTAAGTTCCAATTTCAGAATAGGGTTATCAGGAATTGCACTAGTTCTAGACTTCAGGCATGCTACACACGACCAAAAAAAAGTCATCATTGTACACAGGGGTGTGTACCACATGGTGGAAGGAGGTGGATGGAGGGCGCGTGATCATCCGCTTACATCAAAACATATTTAGTTTAATCATGTATAATGGAATACAAACAAATAGATAAAACCATCTGAATAATACAAATAATACTTTCATAAAAACAGGTGATAAACTATACACTGAAGGGTTAAAATGGGGATATGCCCATGTAGAAGCAGATGTTTAAAAAAGGCTGACGCGTTTCGAGGGTGACCTCTTCATCAGAGCCTGAGAGAACACGCCTACTGTGAGCCAGTAGGCGTGTGTAGCACATCCAGTCCTACTGCTCTGCTTCCAGTACATTCCAATCGTCTCTGATTAATCAAAGCTGCATTGCTGTGTGCACAGAGCAGGTGCAGCGGTCATTAAAATAAAAAGCAGTCAGACCATGCTCATCATGTCATTTACATTTGTATCTTTTCTGTTCATTCATCTGCAGATCAAAGGGATGAATTTAGATCTGCAGATGACGACGTTTAAAGCAAGCCGACAAATGAGAAGTTTTCTTTCCCCTTTTTTTAATAAAATGTTCCTCTGTTTAACCCCTTATTAACCCCTAGCTTACTCGTAATCAGCCCTAATTAACACCTTATCCATTCAAATTATTATTTTCCTGCTGGTTTTCTTTTTTTTTTTTTTTCCACCATTATTATTGACTCTCCATTCACACCATGTTCCGCTTTGCGGGTGGAACCGCCACGATTCTGTCCGCGATTTGGAAATGCTGCAAAGCGTGGGACGCCCTTGAGATCCCTGTTACCCTCCACCCCTTCAACCTCTGCAGCAATGCTGGCAGCACTCATACGTCTATTTCCCAAAGACAACCTCTGGATATGACGCTGAGCACGTGACCTCAACTTCATTGGTGGACCATGGCGAGGCCTGTTCTGAGTGGAACCTGTCCTGTTATACCGCTGTATGGTCTTGGCCACTGTGCTGCAGCTCAGTTTCAGGGTCTTGGCAATCTTCTTATAGCCTAGGCCATCTTTATGTAGAGCAACAATTCTTTTCAGATCCTCAGAGAGATCTTTGCCATGAGGTGCCATGTTGAACTTCCAGTGACCAGTATGAGAGAGTGAGAGCGATAACACCAAATTGAACACACCTGCTCCCCATTCACACCTGAGACCTTGTAACACTAACGAGTCACATGACACCAGGGAGGGAAAATGGCTAATTGGGCCCAATTTGGACATTTTCACTTAGGGGTGTACTCACTTTTGTTACCAGCGGTTTAGACATTAATGGCTGTGTGTTGAGTTATTTTGAGAGGACAGCAAATTTACACTGTTATACAAGCTGTACACTCACTACTTTACATTGTAGCAAAGTGTCATTTCTTCAGTGTTGTCACATGAAAAGATAGAAGGAAATATTTACAAAAATGTGAGGGGTGTACTTACTTTTGTGAGATACTGTATGTACAATACATTTTTCATGAAATAACAGCACACTATTAGGACCCTTTAGAAGAGTGAAAACATTTGTTTACTACCCTCCAGAATGAATTAAAAATAAATAATAATAATTATTATTATTTTCCTCCTTTCTAAAGACAGGACTGATTATTTTTAATATTATGAAGGCGGCCAAATTTAAACCTTGTGGGGGGGGGGGGGGGGCAGGGCACTTCAGGTTTGGGCTCCCCCTCATACAAAGATGATTTACATTCTGAAGGACAGCCACACATTTTCAAAACACATGACCCAACGTCATTCTGAGGTCACGCATGCCCACACACACATGCACAGTCATAGGCAACCTTCCTTAAGGGAATAAACACCCTATGGGGTTGAATTACTAAAGGCAAAATAGACTGTTGCAGTTGCTCCAGAGCTTAGTAAATGAGGCAAGGCTTCACTTTGTAAAGCATACCCAATCACGTGCAAGGGAAAAAAAAAACAAAAAACGCATTTACATGATTGGATGATGGAACTCCAGATTGTTTTTCAGATTTTGGATGGAGCATGAAAGCATTCAGTTAAGAGCTGCACTTGTGAATGAGGCCATTTGTGATCAGTTGCAGGAGATCCAGCGGGAGCTCTTGGAGGGATTACCTGAGAATGACTGGCCCTGGAGACAGGCAATCGCTCCACGAGCGAATGACATGCGATCAGCTGTGGGAGCTGTCAGTCTCCAATTGCTTTCAATAGGGTTTCCTGAACACAGCAAATTGCATTCCAAAGGAGTTGGGACCCTGTGTAAAATCTACATAAAAAAACAGAATGCAAAAAAAAAAAATTACAAACTGATATTAAAGGGGTTGTAAAGATAAAAATTTTTTCACCTTAATGCATTCTATGCATTAAGGTGAAAAAACTTTTGACAGTACCGCCGCCCCCAGCCCCCCCGTTTTACTTACCTGACGCCTCGAATCTTCGCTGCTCGTCCTCATTGCAGCTCAGCCTGGTCGCTGATTGGCTGCAGTGGATGGATTGAAAGCAGCGCAGCCATTGGCTCGCGCTGCTGTCAATCACATCCGATGACGCGGCGCGCCGGGGGGCGGGGCCGAGTGATACAGCGAGCGGCTATAGCCGCCGGCTGTATCACGGGAGCGCGCCCGCAAGCACTCACCACCATGCGAGGGAGCTCGCATTAAGGTGGTAAATGCTTGCGGGGAGGAGCTGAAACAGCCGCCGAGGGACCCCAGAAGACCAGGTTCGGGGCCACTCTGTGCAGAACGAGCTGCACAGTGAAGGTAAGTATGATATGTTTGTTATTTTAAATTAAAAAAAAAATTACCTTTACAACCCCTTTAAGGTGGCATCGTGTGCCAACCACCTCAGGATCATGTTTCCATCGACCACTGACATCTGCTGGAGATGCAACTCAATGAAGGGGTACGTACATTCACATCTGGTGGGATTGCGCTGTGCTCCTCCCATTTTGGACACAAATCTCCCAGATTTATGCAGAAATATATGATAAACCTCTCACGCCCTCACCTTCTATTGCCTTCCTCTCCATATTACCTGGTACCATTAAGGCACAAAAAAAAAAATCACCACTTAAAATTTTTCTTTAGTGCGGGGCGGCAATTAATCCCCAGACACTGGAAAACTACCACCCCCCCATCATAGAATGGGTAAGTGAAATAACATAATGCTTATGGAGGAAATGCAAGCTAAAGCAATAGACAAACATGCAAAGTTTTCCTTTGTCTGGAGTATCTGGAGGCATTACTCTGCTTCAGACAAACTAAAGCATAGGGCCCAGTGATGGTGAACCTCAGGACCCCATATGTTTTGGAACTACATTTCCCCATGATGCTCAGGCACTCTGCAGTGTAGTGGAGCATCATGGGAAATGTAGTTCCAAAACATCTGGGGTGCCAAGGTTCACCATCACTGGCATAGACTCTCAGGGAAGAATACGGCCTGAGAGACCAAATTATCCTATTATTGCGTCCCTATACCTGGCTTGTAGAACCCACAGCAGGTAGAGGCTCGCTGTCTCTCCAACCCCCCCCCCCCCTCTCCTTTCCTCACCCCACCCTGTACCCCACCACATCCTTTCCCCTTCTTAACTATCACTTTCAACTTTCCCTAACTCCTTCCTTTCGGCCTTTCTTGATCATACTACAAATCATATGTATTCTAATCTCTCAATAGGAGTCCCTTTATCACTCAGGAGATTAGGACATACCTTATCACTATGGTTCTGACAATCATTATGGTTATAGTTTAGACACATGGACCTCCTCGGTTTCTGGACGCAGCAGGTTCCCAAAGGGGCGTCCAGACCGAGAGAGAAAGGGCACCCAGTTGAAGGTCAGACACACGTTTGAAACTATACCTCAAGATATAATCTCACGTTACCTTGGCACAAGCAATAGAATGCACTATATTTGTTGTATGTATAACTCAGTTTATAGACCAGGAGGCCTGATGTCAGGCAACTGGCCCCGTTCTTGCTTCTTTCGGTTTCTGTATAAATATGTGTTAAAAACAATAAAAACATATTGAACCATAAAAACAGAATGCAATGATTTGCAAATCTCATAAACCCGTATTCAGGGGCGGACTGACCACTCGGGCACCCGGGCACTGCCCGAGGGTCCCATGTCACTAAGGGGCCCCATCAGGGTTGCCAGCCTCAATAAAACCAGGGACAGTATGTAAAAAATCTGTGTTTTTTTTTTAAATCCCAAGATTATAGCTGCCCCGCCTCTCCAGTACCTTTTCAGTGTGTGTGTGTGTGTATTCTGTGTGTGTGTCTGTATGTGTATACTGTATGTGTGTGTATACTGTGTGTGTATATTGTGTGTCTGTATGTGTATGTGTGTATACTGTGTGGCCCAGGGGCGTTGCTAGGTCTACAAAAGATATGGGGCTAGAGCCCACAGCAGTGAAGTAAAGAAAGTCATACACTTGTGCGGGTATACACATGTATATAATATACGTGTGTGTGTGTGTGTGTGTATATGTATGCATCATGGTCCCCAGAGAGCCCCCCTTACATCAGGGTCCCCAGAGAGCCTCCCCCTTACATCTGGTTCCCTAGAGAGCCCCTTCCTTACATCTCTCTGCTCTCTCGCCCCCTTCTGGCTCTCCCGTACTGCCTGCCCGCTCTTTGGTGCTGCCCGTCGCGCTCGCGGCCCGGCTGCAGAGAGGCCACGACCACGGCCGTCTCTGAGAGACTCGGGGCTATAGCCCCAAAAGCCACCCCCTAGCAACGCCCCTGGTGTAGCCCCATAATCTATTGCCTGGGGGCCCCATAATCTCCTATTGCCCGGTGGACCCATAATCTCCTATTGCCCGGGGGCCCCATGAGTTGTCAGTATGCCCCTGCCCGTATTATATTCACAACAGAAAAACCACGTTGCATGCTTGTAGAAAGAGAATTCATTAGTCTGCTATCGGCAGCCAGATCATGAATGCAAGGCTGGCCGACATCGAACGCCCGTAGGCTGATTTAGTCATCCTTTCTTTAGATATTACATATGGAGATGGAGACAATGGTACGTGGTACATAAGGGAAGGGGCTCCAAGTTTTCGTTGACTAGCAGGATGTGTCACTTTACTGAGAGCAGCTAATGAGGGTGGAGGCCTCAGTTCATAGGGGCAGGATGCATTGAGAGAGATTAGATGGCAAACAAATCTAAACAACAAACAAGCAGGAAGATGGAGAGTAAATTGGAGGAATTTTCTAACAACTAATGGAAAAATTCTGTGTGTCTCTTTCAGATACTTCCAAATGTCTCCTGATAAGCCAAGCAGAAAGGTGCAAGTGGCAGGTCAGTGATCACTTAGCAAAAATTACACATCTGGGAATTTTGGTAATAAATTGTAGCGTGGACAGCATTTACAGAAAAATGGTGGCAGATCGCACTCAGAACGCCGACTCACTGGGGTTGATTTACTAAAACTGGCGAGTGCAAAATCTGGTACAGCTCTGCAGAGAAGCCAATCAGCTTCCAGGTTTTATTATCAAAGCTGCATTGAACAAGTTGAAGTTACATAGTTGGTGAGGTTGAAAAAAGTCCATCAAGTCCAACCTATGTGTGTGATTAACCGGTTCCCGACCGGCGCACGCCGATGTACGTCGGCAGAATGGCAGGGCTGGGCAAATGGGCGTACTCGTACATCCCTTTGAATTTGCCGCCGTGCCATTGCGTGCACGCCGCCGGCCGGAAGCTCCATGAGTCGGGTCGCGGGTCCCGCGGATCGGTGGTTCTGAAGGCTCAATGTTTTTTTATCTTCATGCATTCTATGCATGAAGGTAAAAAACCTGCTCGTCCACCCCCCCCCCCCCCGATACCTACCCGAGCCCCATATTGATCCAGTAGATGCACTATGGAGTAAGTATTCCTTCTGTGGGTCTAATACCCAATGAAGGTGTGGTGTAGGCAGTGGCGGGACAAGGTCAGGACGAACATGCCAAATTGCACCCCCCCCCCCCCCCCCAAGATTTATGAGCATTATGTATCAGCTAATATCCCCCCCCCAAAAAAAAATTGAGCGCTAATATGCTCCCAGCACAAATCCCCCCCCCCCCGAAAAAAAAATCCCCTTTCCTAGCACCAATCCTCTACCCCTCAAAATTTCCCCTCAGAGCACAAATTCCCCCCCCCCCCCACTCCAAATCCTTCCCCAGCACAAATTCCATCCTCCATTCCCGCATGCAACCAGCCACCCCCCCCCTCCAAATTTCCCCTTCTAGCACAAATAGCCCCCCCCCCAATCATCCCCTCTAGCACAAATTCCTTTCCCAAAAAAAGATTTCCCCTCCTAGAACAAATCCCCCCCCCCCCCACTGCCATATTACCTATTCTAGCACTACCCCTCCAAATCCCCCATCCTAGCACAAATCCTCTACCCCCATGTCTCCTTTCAACACAAATCCCCTCAAAATCACCACTCTTAGCACACCTCCCCAAATCAAATCCCCATCCTAGCACAGTGCCCAGGGCAGCCGTCCCTCCTGCCCACCCCTTGTCCTGGCCCTGGGGGTAGGTGGCCCCTGTTATAGTTTTGAGCTGCTATCGCTCTGAAAGCAATGGAAAGGATACGCCGTGGGAAACTTTTGGATGAGTATAAAGCCTCTATGCCCAAAAAAAAAAAAAAAAAAAACACACACAAAACAAACAGGAATGTGTGTAATATAAAATTTTTATATACACACACAGGTCCATAAATATTGGGATAGCGACACAATTCTAATCTTTTTGGCTCTATACACCACCACAATGGATGAAACAAACAAGATATGCTTTAACTGCAGACTTTCAGCTTTAATTTGAGGGTATTTACATCCAAATCAGGTGAACGGTGTAGGAATTACAACAGTTTGTATATGTGCCTCCCACTTTTTAAGGGACCAAAAGTAATGGGGCAAATCGGCTGCTCAGCTGTTCCATGGCCAGGTGTGTGTTATTCCCTCATTATCCCATTTACAAGGAGCAGATAAAAGGTCCAGAGTTCATTTCAAGTGTGCTATTTGCATTTGGAATCTGTTGCTGTCAACTCTCAATACGAGATCCAAAGAGCTGTCACTATCAGTGAAGCAAGCCATCATTAGGCTGACAAAAACAAAACAAACCCATCAGAGAGATAGCAAAAACATCATGTGGCCAAATCAACTGTTTGGAACATCCTTAAAAAGAAAGAATGCATCGGTGAGCTCAGCCACACCAAAAGACCGGGAAGACCATGGAAAACAACTGTGGTGGATGACCAAAAGAATTCTTTCCCTGGTGAAGAAAACACCCTTCACAACAGTTGGCCAGATCAAGAAGACTCTCCAGGAGGTAGTTGTAGGTGTGTCAAAGTCAACAATCAAGAGAAGACTTCACCAGAGTGAATACAGAGGGTTCACCACAAGATGTAAACCATTGGTGAGCCTCAAAAACAGGAAGGACAGATTAGAGTTTGCCAAACATCATCTAAAAAAGCCTTCACAGTTCTGGAACAACATCCTATTGACAGATGAGACCAAGATCAACTTGTACCAGAGTGATGGGAAGAGAAGAGTATGGAGAAGGAAAGGAACTGCTCATGATCCAAAGCAAACCACCTCATCAGTGAAGCATGGTGGTGGTAGTGTCATGGCGTGGGCATGTATGGCTGCCAATGGAACTGGTTCTTTTGTATTTATTGATGATGTGACTGCTGACAAAAGCAGCAGGATGAATTCTGAAGTGTTTCGGCCAATATTATCTGCTCATATTCAGCAAAATGCTTCAGAACTCATTGGACGGCGTTTCACAGTGCAGATGGACAATGACTTAAAGCATACTGCGAAAGCAACCAAAGAGTTTTTTAAGGGAAAGAAGTGGAATGTTATGCAATGGCCAAGTCAATCACCTGACCTGAATCCGATTGAACATGCATTTCACTTGCTGAAGACAAAACTGAAGGGAAAATGCCCCAAGAACAAGCAGGAACTGAAGACAGTTGCAGTAGAGGCCTGGCAGAGCATCACCAGGGATGAAACCCAGCGTCTGGTGATGTCTATGCGTTCCAGACTTCAGGCTGTAATTGACTGCAAAGGATTTGCAACCAATTATTAAAAAGTGAAAGTTTGATGGATGATTGTTAATCTGTCCCTTTACTTTTGGTCCCTTAAAAAGTGGGAGGCACATATACAAACTGTGGTAATTTCTACACCGTTCACCTGATTTGGATGTAAATACCCTCAAATAAAGCTGAAAGTCTGCAGTTGAAGCACATCTTGTTCGTTTAATTTCAAATCCATTGTGGTGGTGTATAGAGCCAAAAAGATTAGTATTGTGTCAATGTCCCAGAGAGATTATATATATATATATATAATCTCTATATCTCTGGGACATCGACACAATACTAATCTTTTTGGCTCTATACACCACCACAATGGATTTGAAAATGGATTTGAAAATATATATATATATATAGATGTTTTATTTATTTCAGGTACTTCTATAGCCCCGACAATTTATGCAGCGCTTTACATATACATTGTACATTCACATCAGTCCCTACCCTCAAGGAGCTTACAATCTAAGGTCCCCAACACACATTCATACATACTAGGGACAATTTAGACAGGATCCAATTAACCTACCAGAATATCTTTTGGAGTGTGGGAGGAAACCCATGCAGGCACAGGGAGAACATGCAAATTGCAGGCAGATAGTGTCGTGGTTGGGATTCGAGCCAGCAACCCTTCTTAAAACACACACACAAATATATATATATATATATATATATATATATATATATATATATATATATATATATATATATATATATATATATATATATATATATATATATATATATATATATATATAATTTTTTTTTATTACACACTCATTATCTGTGGTCAGGAAGCCAATGACCACACTTCAGCACCTATCTGCCCTTTACTTTCTCTACTATTGGATGGCTTGTCCATAAATATTTCTGAGGAGCTACTGAAGTTGTAGGACGATGCCAGTGGTTCTCAACCTTAGAGACCATGGCCAAGTACATTCTTTCAAAGCCTCATGCTCCAACATGGCAGCAATTGATGGGTAGATAATGATCAACTTGTTGCTGACCCCTGTTCTATACCTTCCCTAATCTACCCATACAAAAAAAAAAAAAAAAAACCCTTACTTTAATAAGCCATAGGACTGATCCATTAGAACTGAAGAGCATCATGCAAGTTGCACAGTCCAGTTCTCTACCACAGAGCCGCAGCCTTCCTACTGCTGGGCCTTGGTCTTTCTGTCTGCTTTTACACCTATTATCTAGGCTGTCAGAGCTGATGGATTTGGGGGGGGTTACACGCTCCACAGAAGTGTGCTGTCCACACTTCTGTGGAGCGTGTAACCCACCAACCCACCCACCCAAATCCATCAGCTCTGACAGCCTAGATAATAGGTGTAAAAGCAGACAGAAAGACCAAGGCCCAGCAGTAGGAAGGCTGCGGCTCTGTGGTAGAGAACTGGACTGTGCAACTTATCTATAAGACTGGATTTACACAATGTAAGAATGGTCTGTTTTTCTTGCATTTTACAGAGGCTAAAAAATAGGCTAGAAGAAGACAGTAAGATGCTGCTTATCACATACCAAAAAGGATATTAACCACTTCAGCCCTGGAAATGTTTACTCCCTAAAATGATCAGGCTATTTTTTGCGATACGGCACTGCGTTGCTTTAACTGACGATTGCGCGACGCTGTACCCAAACAAAATTCATGTCCTTTTTTTCCCACAAATAGAGCTTTCTTTTGGTGGTATTTGATCACCTCTGCGGTTTTTATTTATTGTGCTATAAACAGACAAAAACAAAAAAAGACTGACAATATTTTACTTTTTGCCATTATAAATATCCAAAAAAAAAAAAAAAAAAAAACATTTCTTCATCAGTTTAGGCCAATATACATTCTTCTACAAAAAAAAAATTTTTTGCAATAAGCGAAAATTTGCATTAAGCGTATATTGATTGGCTTGCGCAAAAGTTATAGCGTCTACAAAATAGGGGATAGATTTATAGCATTTTTATTAGATTTTTTTTTTTTTTTTTTTTTTTTTTTTTTTACACTAGTAATGGCGGTGATCAGTGATTTTTAGCAGGACTGCGACATTGCAGCGGACAGATTGGACACCTTTGACACTTTTTTGGGACCAGTGCTATAAAAATGCACGGATTACTGTATAAATGTCACTGGCAGGGAAGGGGTTAACACTATGGGACGATAAAAGAGTTAAGTGTTCACTAGGGAGTTGTTTCTAACTGTGGGGGGGGGGGGGGGAACGACTGACTGGGAGTACAGAAAGATCGCTGTTCCTGATCACTAGGAACAGACGATCACTCAGTACTCCTCTAACAGAGCGGGGATCCGTTTGTTTACATTGACCGATCCCCCGTTCTGGCTCTCTGTGGAGCGATCGCGGCTGGCCAGCGGACAACTAGGCCACGCGCATCGGCTTCGGCGCCACACCGTGCCCACTGTATCTATTGCACAAAGCGACGTACACCTACGGCGATTCGCGCAATAGAGCCGAACTGCCGCAATATAACTACAGCGGCTGGTCGGCAAGTGGTTAAAGTAGTTCACTAAGGGCTGAAGGTTTATTACCTTAATGTATTCTGTGCATTAAAAGAGAAGTATGGGTTTTTTTTTTTTTAATTCATACTTGCCTAGGTGGATGCTGCATCTGTCCCCCGCCAGCTCTAACACTGAAAACTCCGCTGATCGCTTGGTTCTCAGGGCTCCCTGAGAAGAGAGCTTGTGACTGTCAGCAGCTCCCTGCTCTTCCCCCCCAACCCTTCTCACTGGAGCGCTGGGCTGTGGAGGGGCAGGAGCAGCTCAGCCTCTTAGAGGAGGAAAACCTTCTGGGTGTAACTCCCCCCCACTTATACTTACCTGAGCCCCATCTCAATGCAGCAATGTGCCTGAGAGCAGCGGCTCTCCTGGGTGTCTCTTTATTGGCTTGCACAGCAGCAGGAGCCATTTAGGCTTCTTTTTAAAATCAACAACCTTTACAAATAATATTGTGGTTTGTAATATATTGTATTTATTTGTAACTTACTGTATCCTAGCAAAATAAAATAAAACTTTCATCTTTGCACAGGTTCCCAAGAATACATTATAATCCACTGAGATCGTCAAGAGGAGAGATATGGTACCGGAACCACAAGGACATGGGAAATGGAACGGAAGAAGACGATATTAACACCACCTACTGCACAATTAACCACAGCATACACCAAACACTGTTCCCAATCGTGTACATCACCGTGCTCGCCATTGGCCTACCAGCAAATTGCGTGTCTTTGTACTACGGCTACCAACAGATCAAAGCCAAGAACGAACTGGGAATATACTTAGTCAACCTGACCCTGGCCGATCTTCTCTACATCTTCTCTTTGCCCTTCTGGCTTCAGTATGTCCTCCAACATGACGACTGGACTTATAACGAGACCATGTGCAAAATCTGCGGCATTCTCCTCTACGAGAACATATACATCAGTATTGCCTTCTTGTGTTGCATCTCCATGGATCGGTACCTTGCGCTGGTACACCCTTTCCGGTTCCACAAACTCCGGACCATGAAAGCGGCGATTATAATCAGCCTGGTCATTTGGCTGAAGGAACTACTGACCAGTTACATCTTCTTTGCGCACGGGGAGGTCAGCAAGGACCCTGACAGCCACATAGTCTGTTTTGAACACTACCCCATCAAGAACTGGGAGCACAGTATTAATTATTATCGGTTCTTCGCAGGTTTCCTCTTCCCAATCTTCTTGCTCTTGTTTAGTTACTGTAGGATCTTCAAAGTGGTCCGAAAAAGCCAAGGCACGCAGCTCAGGAAAAAACTGCAGATCAAGCAGCTGGTCCTCAGTACAGTCATGATCTTCTTGGTCTGCTTTGGCCCCTACCACATCCTGGTGGTCGTTCGGAGTTTGTTCGAGAAAAGTTGCTCCTTCGCTTCGAAAATTTTCAACGTGTACCACTTCTCACTGCTTCTCACCAGCTTCAACTGCGTGGCGGATCCCATGCTCTACTGCTTTGCAAGTGAGAACACCTACAAGGACTTTGTGAAGTTCAAAGACTCGTGTTTTTCCTTCATCAGATGTGTGAAGGCCAGCAGCAAGGACACATACGAGCTGAACTATACAGATGTCTCCAACGCAGAGAATGGCAGGATTAAACCCCCACCTGCCGAAAATGAGACAAATATCTTGTGCAAACAAATAACTAGTGTCCAAAATGAGACAGAAACATCTTCTGTCCCTCAGTTATAGCGGGATGAAAATACTTTATTATTAAAAATGACTTCTTCATACAGTGTGTGTGCTGGGTGAAACTTCTAATTTGTTAAAGACTCTTTATTTAATGTAGGGCAGCAGTCTCCAAGCATTTTAGTACAAGGGCCATACCATATATTTTATAAATATTCGCAGGGTGAAAAAAAAAAAAAAAAAAAAAAATGGGAGGAGGAAGATAACCATTAGAGACACCCCCCCCCCCCCCCGTTCCCACCTCAGTGTCCCTCTTCTATCTTGGTTCCCATAAAAATCCCCCCCCCCCCCTTATATCCGAGTCCTATCTTACATTGGTGTTCCCCTTACATCAGCGTCCCCACCAGAGTCCCTTCACCTCAGAATCCCCCTTATATCTCAGTTCCCATCAGACTCCTCCCCTTACATCAGGGTCTTCATCAGATTCCCCCCTTACATCAGAGTCCCAACGTACATCAGTGTTTCTATCAGAGTCCCAGCTTACCTCAGGGTCCCAACTTATATCAGGGTCCCCACGAAGTCCCCCCTTCCAGAGTCCCAACTTATACTGGAGTCCCCATCAGAACCCCCCTCCCCCCAACTTACATCAGGGTGCCCAAAGCACCCCCTTACATCAGGGTCTCCATCAGAGTCCCAACTTACATACGAGGTTTCCTTTAGAGCTCCCCCGTTCCTCACATCAGGGTCCCTTTCAGAGTCCCCTTTTCCTTACATCAGGGTCTCCATTATAGTCCCACTTTACAACAGAGTTCCTCACATCAAAGTCCCCAGTTCCTCACATCAGGGTCTCCATCATAGTCCCCAGTTACATCAGGGTTCCTTTCTGAGTCCCCTGTTACACACATAGATATATACATAGGCGTGTTCACAACGCGCACGTGCAGAGCCCGCCAGGAAGTCGCACAGCACTAATCACATGCAGTGATACATTTTCCTGATCCGCGGCTACAGAGATTGAGAAATGTCTCACTGCCTGCGATTAGCGCTGTGCAGTGCCAACTTCTGCACACACCTGAGTGAATAAATATATGTTTTTTACACATATATATATATATATATATATATATATATACACACACGTTACCATCTCATCCCTTTAAAACCAAACACATGAATTACACAGGTTCTGAGGCCAATTTAATTCAGATAAGGCACCGAGTGAGTTTAATTACCACCTTAATCAGCCACACAACCTGTGTAATTAATATGTGTTCGGGTTTAAAAGGGATGGAGGTGGCAAACCCTAACACACACACACTAAAACGTTTGCTTTATTCATAAAATAAGCCAATGATTAATGATCAGTGAAAACATACAAGTACACAATAAGCTCAATTATAGAACAAACCTGAGGGCCTAAAAACTGGGTCTAAGTAAAAAGAAATATTTCCAATATATTGCAGTATTCAACTTCATCCTAGAGCCATGAACAGTAACAGCTTTCACGAAGCATTCCCATACCTTATACTCAGGAGGAACCAGGAGTTCAGGTAACAGGGCAACAGTTCAGATGTGCTAATTGGGCAATAATTCAGTAATAAAGAGTACATACCATGAGCTGTAGGCAGAGCAGGCTTGCTGGTATTTGTGGTGCATCACTGCAGCAGTAGGTAGAGCAGCAATGAGACTGGTGCCAGCAGGAACAGGTTAGGACAGCCAAGATGTAATGGTGGTGAGTCTGGTAACTAGACTCTAGACCAGCTGGGTCACATATGCATAGACCAAATCCAAATAGTACCAAAACAGCAGCGAGGAAACAGCAGGGTCAGAACAAGTCGGGTCATTTGTGGTATACACAGGGCAGGTACAAGCCAGGTCATATGTGGTATACACAGAGCAGATATAAGCCAGGTCATATGTGGTATACACAGAGCAGATATAAGCCAGGTCATATGTGGTATACACAGAGCAGATATAAGCCGGGTCATATGTGGTATACACAGAGCAGATATAAGCCAGGTCATATGTGGTATACACAGAGCAGATATAAGCCAGGTCATATGTGGTATACACAGAGCAGATATAAGCCGGGTCAAGCAAGAGCACACAAGGCAGCATTTGCTATAACAAGTATTGATGCTGTGTAAACTTTAAAGACAGCTGTTTTAAACTTGAGAACTAATGAGCCAATCACTGTTGTTTTTCCGGGCAAGGGCTGTCTCAGGTGAGTTTTGCTCAGTCGCTTGGTTTAGCCTTTCCACTATTGCGACCTTGCCATGATTTATTGCCGCGATGTTGCCGCAATTTTGCTGTGACTTCAAGCAATGCCTGTGTGTTCTTGAGGTCTATGGACCTCAAGTCGCATCAAAGCGGGACCAAAGTAGTGCAGGGACTTGAAGTGACGCAGATGTGAACGGCACTTATTGGAAATCATGGGGTACGACTTGTCATGCGACTTTGCAGTCCCAAGTCGCATGACAAGTCGCACTAGTGGAAACGTAGCCTTACACTGCCGCGACCTGTGGTGTAACTTTGTCAGGCGACTTCCTGGGGCCTTGAGTAATACTCTGAAAGAAGTATAGAATAGAAGTCGTATAGAAATCGCCTTGAGGTAGTACAGGAACCTTTTCTAAAGTCAAAGCGACTTCAGTAGTGCTAATTAACCCGCTGATGTAACACATGTATGCGGCCCCACTGCACTGGGCTTTTTTCCGCGGGGCCACATCTATGCTTATATCCCTTTTGTTTTGGGAGCCCGCCACACAGCGCCCTTCCAGAGCAGAGACTGGGGTCTCATCGTACTAACAATCGGGGACCCAGAACTCCTGATTCCGGGTCATCTGATAGCCTCTGATTGGCGATCAGTCACTGTAAAGCCCGCCCTTGTGTTTCTCTCTCTGTGAATTGAGGGGAAAGATACAATGTAAATGCATACATAAAAAATAATCAAGGTTTGATCTAGGTCAGTGCCAGGGTTAGTGTATGGGTCACATAAGGGTCAAAGGTTAAGGTCAGGGTCAGTATATTTTGGGCAGGATTTTTTTTTTTAAATTAGTATCAGTGTCAGTGTGTTTTAGGTAGGACCAAAAAAAAAAAAAAAAAAAAGCAAAATGCGCACTATTGTTTCTGGGCTGTACTACGAATATCAGGAGATTTCCAATATCGTTTACCACCAAATGAAAGCCCAATTTGTCCTGAAAAAAAACAATGTATCTGCTACTACACCACTACTACAGTGATCTCCACTAGCTTTAGGCTGGGTTCACTCTGTGCGTCCCCATTCACCGTTTCAGGTCCGATTTCTGCCCGAATTTTTGGCTGAATTCGGACCTTAAAATGGACCAAAAGCTGCACAGGACTCCTGTGCAATTCCTACTATGCAAATTGGATGCGGGGAAACCCACACATCCAATTTGCATAGGCGTGAACCCAGCCTCAAGGTCCCGTGCCGAGCAGCTGCCCCACTGCATTGTAAACACAGGAGGTCCCCTGCTTGATCCTTCTACAATGATTTCCAGCTTCCACAGGGATCACACAGATATGGTACATACAGTATATACTTATATTGGTCTAAGCTGGACCTAGCGATTGGCTGCTGGGTAAGGTCACAGTGTCTCCACCAGTTCCCGCCCCCACTATAGCCAAAAGACGGCTACAGCATGGGCTTACTTTGCTGAGTGGGGGGCGTCCATGGACATCCTCCCGTAAATACCCTGCTCCCTGTGGCACACACGTGGCATGCTCTGTGACTACTGCATCCTTAGAATGCAGCTGACCACAGATCGGGGTAAAGGGCCAGTCACAGCAGCCCTTTGCCATGTAATCAGCTTGTCCAATGACAGCTGATCACAATGTAAACACAAGCCTCTTATTGGCATTCCTTTCCTCACACTGACAGCATGAGGAGAGGAGAAGAGAGACGATAACGGGCTTATGTTAAAGGGACAGCTACACTGATGATCAGGGCACTGATTATCAGTGCCGTCGCAACAGTGGCCACCAGCTCTGCCACTCAGTGCCCACCAGTGCTACCAATCAGTGCCACCTATCAGTGCCGTCTATCAGTACCCTTCACTTCCACCTATCAGTGCCACCTATCAGTGCCCATCAGTCCCGCCTATCAGTGTAGCCTCATCAGTGTCCATCAGTGAAGGAGAAAAATTACCCGCTTGCAAAATGTTAAGACATACTAAGGAAATCCTTTCCTTGTTTGTTTAGCAAAAAATAACAAAAACCCAGTGGTGATTAAATACCACCAAAAGAAAGCTCTAGTTGTGTGAAAAAAATGATAAACATTTCATATGGGTACAGTGTAGCATGACTGCGCCAAAGTGTGACAGCGCTGAAAGCTGAAAATTGGCCTGGGCAGGAAGGGGGTGAAAGTGCCCGGTAGGCAAGCAGTTAAAGTAGTTGGAAGGTAAAAAAAAAAATCTTCTCTGTGCAGCCCCACCCCCCCTAATACTTACCTGAGCCCCTTCTCGATCCAGCGATGTGCAGGAGAGCCTCGCCTCTTCAGGGACTCTCCCTCCCCACTGGCTGAGACAGCAGCGGGAATCATTGGCTCCCACTGCTGTCAATCAGAGCCATTGGGGAGAGAGGGGGCGGGGCCAAGCCACGGCTCTGTGTGTGAATGGACACACCCAATGCCTGGGTGCTCCCGTTGCAAGCCATTTGCTCTGGGGCACTCGGCAGGAGTGAGGGGCCAAGAGCACCGGCGGGGGGGACCCGAGAAGAGGACTGCTCTGGGGCTGCTCTGTGCAAAACCATTTCACACAGCAGGTAAGTATGACATTAACCACTTGACCTCCAAAAGATTTACCCCCCTTAAAATATACATTTAAAAAAAGAAAGCCTTTAATATCACTTTAAGTACAATTTGTCTTTAAAGGATAAACTCCAAATTTGTTAAGCCAAATGGACTGATTGGATATTGGACACTTCAATCAAAGCCATGGCGATCTTCAATGTCAAGGGCATTGTGCCAAAGCGCATTGTTTTAAGCATTAAAACCCTGGGAGCACAGCGGCAATATTTGAGGCCTCAAAACACGTTGGCTGTCTTCTCTTTTCATTTTGGTCACTTGTGGAATCAAAGACTTTTGGACTCTGAGGAACCTTTTTTTTTTTTTTGTGGCACTCCTTCTGGATCATTTATGTGTAGATTATTTAGTTCGGGTCCCATCTGGCTCCTAGGAGGAGCCCCCGATTTGTGGAGAGCTGCCGAACCCAAGTCATTGGGCTGAGCAAAAGACTTCTGTAGCTCTGTAGTGGTACCCCCCCGTTGGGGCTGCTGAATATTGTGGTCCACTTGTCACCCTGCCCAGCCCAGTATTCAATTCCCAGTCACTCTTGAGACAATGAATAGTTCAGTTCATATGTTTGTTTTGTATTTTCTTGAGGGATTTTGAACTTGGATAGGGTAGGGGGAATTATGGGATGCCCAAAGTCAATAGAAGAATCAATAAAATGATCAGATGGAACCTCTATTTTCACTTCTAAAGTTCCAGTCTCCTCCAGCACAACGCTTATTTGTAGACTGTTCCTCTCTCTCCTGTACAATACTTGGTTCCTGGTACAGCTAGAACATGGTTAGATCTGAGTCTGGTTCCAGCCTTAGCAACTGCCATTTGCAGGCAGGGACCATGGGTCCCTTTAGTGTAGCAACAAAAATAGGAAAATCTTTAGTGCTAGCTAACCTTGGTGGACTACAGCTCCCAGTTAGTCCTCTTCAGGACCTGCCAACCCTCCTGGCTGCAGCAGCCCGACTCTACTGCCCATGACATCATAGTCTCTCCCGCTGGCTCTACATCCATCTCAGACTGCACTCTCCCAGTCTGCTCCGGCATGCCTCCCCAGCTCTCCAAACTGTGCCTATCACTCACCAGCCCTCCTGGCTGCACTCCGGTGGATCCCTCCTGGAGACTTGTCCGGCAACACTAGCTCCTGTTGTCTTTCTCTGTTCCTCTTTGCCCCTCCTGTCCAGATCCTTCTTTGTTTCTCAGCAAGGCTCCGACTTGCACCCGAACCCCTCAGGCCCAAAGTCACCCCCCCAGACTGAGGAGTGCCTCCGAGGCCCCGACAACCTAGTGCTCCATCTCCAGCTTCTTCCACCTGACAACTCCCCCCCAGCTGGGCTGACTCTAGGTATTTAAGGAGGCTTGCCCCCTACCAATCCAGGTTGGGGATTGGTCAGGGCTCCTTAGAACACCCCGGACAGCTCCACCTCTCTTCCCCTCCTTCCTTCTAGAATCCTCTAGAAGCAGAAGGGAGGTAACCGAAAGATGATGCTATCTGTGAGTCACCAGCCTACTCTGAGCCACTACCAGCCCACACAGATCAAAACAAAGAGGCCTAGCTTACTGCTAGGCCTGATTAAATTTACCTGCACTTACAAAACCTACTTCTAGCACCTACCTAAAGTAGAGGGTTCTACACTTCTATTTGTATTGGTTTCGAGATTCATGTCCAGCCCCTACCTCTCTTTGAGTTTTCACATCAGCAGCAGGGTCACTTTAATTGAAGGCTCTTGTCATGGCTGCAAAGCATAGTTGGCTGAGCACCAAAACAGGAAGGCCATTAACGCAAACATCAGATTACATACCGGCCTCTATACCAATTCTATCCATTAACATTTCGAAAAAAAAAAAGAAGTACGTTTTCCTATACACTAACCTCACTCACCTTTAAATGTCTCAGAGTCTTCCATAACAAAGGTGATCGTTGTACAAAGGATTAGATCCAGTTCAGGAAACCCATTAACCTCGTCTTCTATACTTCATCAATCTAAAGAACGTGTTAGAAACCGGGTAATGTTAATTACCAGTACACATCTTTTATCTAATTTCATTCATCCTCATTGAAAGCCGGGACATATTTCCATCACGCTCTCGGGCAGAACGACTATGATTTGCTACTCCCAGTGAGAGTCATTGAGCATATTCACCAAGCAACATCTTGAATTTCATATCATTTTTCCTGCATGCTGCAGTGATCACATTGGAGAAAAACAGAATATTCCCCAGTCACACGGCCTGGTTCACACCTACGCAGGTTGTGGTTGATACATTTTCCGAGTGCATTTTTTCACACACGTTTTTGATACATATTTACAAAACAAAAGCAAAAAAAAAGCAGCAGAAACGCATCAAAAACACAAGCACTACATTTTTGATGCATTTCCATTGAAGTCTATGGAACCAAAAACGCAACCTGCTGCAGAAAAAAAAAGTCCCTGGCCTTGTTTTTCCAGCACATCCCACAGATGCTCGATTGGATTGAGATCTAGAGGCCACTGGCATCAGGGAATACTGTTTCTATAAAGGGGTGTACTTGGTCAGCAACAATGTTTAGGTAGGTGGTAGTAACATCCACATACAGTAAATGGCAGGACCCAAGGTTTCCCAGCAGAACATTGCCCAAAGCATCACACTGCCTCCTATGTGAAGGGGAAACCTTTGATGTCTGGCGGGGCTTTGATGTGATGGGGGGACCTCTGATGTGAAGGGAGACTCTGATGTTATGGAAGGACTCTAATGTGATGGGGAGTTCTCATATAAAGGAGGACGATGCAATGGGGGTCTCTGACTCATGTTATGAGGAACCTCTGATATGACGGGAGACTCTGATAGCATAGGGGAACATCTGATGTGATGGAAGGAGCTCTGATGTGATAGGAGGACCTCTGATGTGAGTGAGGACCTCTGATGTTATGGAAGACCTCTGATGTTATGGAAGACCTCTGAGGTGATGGAGGACCTCTGATGTGATGGGAGAACCTCTGATGTGATAGGAGGACCCCTGATGTGATGGGGGACCTCTAATATGATAGGAGGACCCCTGATTTGATGGGAGGTGCTCTGATGTGATAGCAGGACCTCTGAAGTGAGTGAGGACCTCAGATGTGAGTGAGGACCTCTGATGTTATGGAAGACCTCTGAGGTGATGGAGGACCTCTGATGTGATGGAGGACCTCTGATGTGACGGGAGGACCTCTGATGTGATGGGGGACCTCTAATGTGATAGGAGGACCCCTGATGTGATGGAGGACCTATGATGTGATGGAGGACCTCTGGTGTGATAGGAGGACCTCTGATGTGATGGGAGGACCTCTGATGTGATGGGAAGACCTCTGATGTGATGGGAAGACCTCTGATGTGATGAGAGGACCTCTGATGTGATGGGAGGACCTCTGATGTGATGGGAGGACCTCTGATGTGATGGGAGGACCTCTGATGTGATGGGAGGACCTCTGATGTGATGGGAGGACCTCTGATGTGCTGGGAGACCTCTGATGTGATGGGGGAACCTCTAAAGTGAAGTTATTTCTATTAAGGTGGTTGTGTGCATCCTCCCAGGCTCAGGTTTCCCATTCATAATTAACATTTACATTTTTTACATTCTAGACTGGGATGCCTCCAAATTTTGCACACTTTTAAAGGATATCGTGACTGAAAAAAGGTTGTCCATAAAGCAGTGCATTCTGGGAGCAGACACGCTATCACTGCAATGGCTAAATGACTATGCCAGTGTCTGAGATTGTAAATGGTGTTTTGGCCAGGATTCCTGTGTATATTGAGGTTATACACAATGTTCCTTATGCACAGAGCCTTAAGAACTAGACTGTAAACCATTTGTGGTTACTTGTGCATTATTTATATCTCCCTCAAACCTGATTTCCACCCACGTGGTTTGTTTTTTTCCAGGAAAGAATTGTTTGCTATTCTGTAAAGTCTAGTTGTGGCAGAACCGGGAACTCAAAGTCTACAGTCACCGTTATATTAATAGTGAAGACTGCAGACAGTGAATCTGGAACTTTGCCCATTAAGACAAAACAACAGGTTCCCTTTAATGCAGACGTCCCTAGCAACATATTTACGTGTACTCGCCCACCACTGGCAGCCCGGGGTGAACGAAAGTTCCATGTAAGTTATGAATCGCTAGAGTTTTGGGCTTTGCCCTCCCCCCCTCTCCATACAATAATGCTGATTGGCCCAGTGGTGACAAATGATTATCCATACCAGGAAGTACCAGGAATTTATTTTGGCTCCTAGCGCTTAAAAACAAGGTTTCCAAGTATGGATATTTTTACATACTGTATATACATTTTCCAGCTTGGACCAATGTAACTATGTATTCGCCATACCCGTGGGATCCTCCTGGAAGCTAGAAATCACTGTAGTAGGCACCTCTATTATACGGCTACTACAGTGATCTATACTGGCTTTTGAGTCCCTTGTCGAGCACTTGCCCTGCTGCATTATAAACACAGGAGGTCTCAGCACGGGCACCATTCAGAGACTGCTTTACATTTTCTCAATGAATGCAAAGTGTTCTCTGACTGGATGAGGTGGAGAGACGGAGCAATACCATCACCTGGTGACCTGGAAGCTAGTGGAGATCACTGGAGTAGCAATGACTGCTACAGTTATTTTCAGCTTCTAGAGCACGGGGGTCTCGAAAACTTTTCAGTAAGTGGGCCACATGGTATATTATAAACTTTTCAAATTGTTTTATAAATAGATAAGTCCCCTTTTACATCAGGGTCTCCATCAGCATCCCTCTAACATCAAAGTCCTTATCAGAGTCACGCTTACATCGGGGTCTCCCCTTACATCAGAGTGCCCATCAGAGTTCTCTTCTACATCAGAGTTCCCCCTTATATCAGGGTCCTCATAAATGTCCCCCTTACATCAGGACATCAAAGTCCCCCCTTACGTCAGGGTCCCCATCAAAGTTCCCCCTTACATCAGGGTCCCCACCAAAGTTCCCCTTAAATCAGGGTCCCCTTCAAAGTTTCCCCTTACATCAGGTTCCCCATCAAAGTTCCCCCTTAGATCAGGGTCCCCATCAAAGTTTCCCCTTACATCAGGGTCCCCATCAAAGTTTCCCCTTACATCAGGGTCACCATCAAAGTTCCCCCTTACACCAGGGTCCCCATCAAAGTTCCCCCTTACACCAGGGTACCCATCAAAGTTCCCCCTTACACCAGGGTACCCATCAAAGTTCCCCCTTACATCAGGGTCCCCATGAAAGTCCCCCTTACATCAGGGTCCCCATCAAAGTTTCCCTTCACATCAGGGTCCCCCTCAAAGTCCCCCCTTACATCAGGGTCCCCATCAAAGTTTCCCATTACATCAGGGTCCCCATCAAAGTCCCCCCTTACATCAGGGTCCCCATCAAAGTTTCCCATTACATCAGGGTCCCCATCAAAGTTCCCCCTTACATCAGGGTCCCCATCAAAATTTCCCCCTTACATCAGGGTCCCCATCAAAGTTTCCCCCTTACATCAGGGTCCCCATCTAAGTTCCCCCTTACATCAGGGTCCCCATCAAAGTCCCCCCTTACATCAGGGTCCCCATCAAAGTTTCCCCCTTACATCAGGGTCCCCATCAAAGTTTCCCCCTTACATCAGGGTCCCCATCAAAGTCCCCCCTTACATCAGGGTCCCCATCAAAGTTTCCCCCTTACATCAGGGTCCCCATTTAAGTTCCCCCTTAAATCAGGGTCCCCGTCAAAGTTCCCCTTTACATCAGGGTCCCCATCAAAGTTCCCCCTTACATCAGGGTCCCCATCAAAGTCCCCCCTTACATCAGGGTCCCCATCAAAGTCCCCCCTTACATCAGGGTCCCCATCAAAGTCCCCCCTTACATCAGAGTCCCCATCAAAGTTCACCCTTACATCAGGGTTCCCATCAAAGTCCCCCCTTACATCAGAGTCCCCATAAAAGTTCACCCTTACATCAGAGTCCCTATCAAAGTTTCCCCTTACATCAGGGTCCCCATCAAAGTTCCCCCTACCAGTGTTAATTTTGATGCCAAATTTCGATTTAGTTTTAGCCATAGTCTTTTGACTAAAATACCATTTTAGTTTTAGTCGTATTTTAGTCATCTGAATTGTTTTAGTTTTAGTCGACTAAAATAGTGTTAATTTCGACTAAAATATTTTAGTCAACAAAATTAGCATTGCCCCCTACATAAGGATCCCTATCAGAGTCCCCCTTTTCATCAGAAGGCTCATCAATGTCCCCCCTTTTATCAGGGTTCACATCAGTGCCCCCCTTATATCAAAGTTCCCCTTTACATAAGGGTCCCCATCAGAGTCCTCCTTACAACAGGGTCCTTATCAGAGTCCTCCTTACAACAGGTCCAAGTAGCTAGGCAGCCTCTGCTGACCTGAATCCTTAGTCTGTGCACATTGAGGGTATGCCGCTTTCCCTAGCCGTGGGTTGGATAAAATCTTGTAGAAGGCCAATGCTGGCCCAGAGGGTCGTAGTCTGGAGACCCTAGAGGTACCCCACAGGTATGGTACATGCATAGTGAGATTGGTCCAAGCTGGAACAACGTAAGGCTCCATGCACACTATAAGCTCCAAAAAAATGCCAGAAAAACGCTGGATGAAAAATGCTGATAAAAGCATTTTTGTGCCAGCTTCTAGTAGCAGTTTAGTAGCTTTTAGAAGCATTAGCGCTTTATTGGCGTTTCTGCAGTACATGAAGAAAAAAAAAAGTAAAATCTCTAAAAAAAAAAAAAAGCTATTAGTAGCATTTAGAAGCAGTTAGGAGCATTCAGCATATTTTTCTGCTGGAAAAACGCTCCAAGAAACTCTACAAAAAAAAATGTTTTTTTCTGCTTCTAGAAGCTGAAGCTCAAAAAATGCTAATAGCCTAAAGTAGTGTGCATGGACACATAGGACAACGCTATTTAGCTTCTAAGAGCAGAAAAAAAAATGCTAATACCAGCTTCTAGGAGCTTAAAAAAATGCTAGTGTGCATATGGAGCCAAAGTATGTAAAAATATTCATGCCTGGAATTCTTCTTTTTTACGGAATGGCGAGGGAGTGAAGGAAAGATAAGCAAATGTTGCAGAGGAGGGGGAGATTTAGAGCCCATTCACACCTGAGCGTAGCGTTTTCAGGCAGAAAGTGGCGCGATTTTACCGATTTTTTTTTTTTTCCACGATTTTGTACAGGTCAAAAGGTCACCAATGTAAAAAACAAAGAAAAAAGACCAAATCTGCCTAAAAAAAAAAGTTCAAGAACTTGTTTGCGCTTCAGGCGTTTTGGAGTGGAGATGTGAACCATCTCCATAGAGAATCATTGATTTTTTTTCCCCCTCCAGCGTTTTGTAGCTTGAGGCTTCAAGCTACAAAACGCTCAGGTGTGAATGGGGCCCTTTCACGCTGTCAGCCATGTTAGCGGTAAAGCGCTGCTAGTTTTGGCGGCGCTTTTACCGTTGCTTTAGCGACGCTTTTCGACCGCTAAAACAGATCTTTGTGCTTCGTGACATCTTCTTTGAAAAGATCAATAATTAAATTACAATCCCCTAGCAAGAATGTGCGTTAATTAGAGAGCTGTAAGATAGGATCACTTTATATTGCAATGAGATTGTTTAAACGAACATTTTTTTTTCTACATGTCTGATCTTTTCTGTAAACAATCCTAGGGGACTCATCTGAATGTAATGAATTAATATAATTATAATATTGTATCGATACTTATGAGATATGAAAAGATTCGATCACAATGTGCGGAGCAGACAAACATACCCTACAATTAACTTGTTTGTTTTATTGCAGGAATAAGAAAATATCGGTTAATCAAAAACATTTTCATTGACAAATTCAATTCAGCTCAGTGAAGACAAGATAAAAGGTCCATGTTTGCAAGTCTACAAGTGTCCAAACTAATGTTATATTGTAATCATACATTGAGTGACCCACTGGAGCTCCCAGTACAGATCAATGTCCAGAGCTCCCAACTCCATTCACATTTTTGTTACAGAGTTGTAGATTAAATTAAAAGCCACTAAAGCTTCAGATTTTTTTTTTTTTGCTGCTGATTACTCAGTGATGGGTGGCAGTAAGAATGTTATATATAATATAATATAATATAAATTTTTTTTTTTTTGGATTTAGTTTTTTCTTTCCAATATTCCTTTTTGGGAAATCTTGTAAGAAAAATATTTCTGTATCAATTTTCATATTGAATATCTAAGATTTTCCATGTTTGTCCATCATTTAGTGTTGTATTTAATTTATTTCATTTTATTGTATTGTTACATAGGGGGTTATTTACGAAAGGCAAATCCACTTTGCACTACAAGTGCAAAGTGCACTTGAAATTGCACTGAAAGTGCATTCGCTGTAAATGTAAGGGGTAGATCTGAAATGAGGGGAAGCTCTGCTGATTTTATTATCCAATCGTGTGCAAGCTTAAAATGCTGTTTTTTATTTTCCTTGCATGTCCCCCTCGGATCTAGAGCAACTGCACTTTCCAGTACACTTTCAGTGCAATTTCAAGTGCACTTTGCACTTGTAGTGCAAAGTGGATTTGCCTTTAGTAAATAAACCCCATAGTTACATAGTAGGTGAAGTTGAAAAAAGACACAAGTCCATCAAGTCCAACCTATGTGTGTGATTATATGTCAGTATTACATTGTAAATCCCTGTATGTTGCGGTTGTTCAGGTTTCTTGAAACTATTGATGCTCCCCGCTGAGACCACCGCCTGTGGAAGGGAGTTCCACATCCTTTCCGCTCTTACAGTAAAGAACCCTCTACGTAGTTTAAGGTTAAACCTCTTTTCTTCTAAATTTAATGAGTGGCCACGAGTCTTGTTAATCTCCCTTCCTTGAAAAAGTTTTATCCCTATTGTGGGGTCACCAGTACGGTATTTGTTTATTGAAATCATATCCCCTCTCAAGCGTCTCTTCTCCAGAGAGAATAAGTTCAGTGCTCGCAACCTTTCCTCATAACTATTATCGTCCAGACCCTTAATTAGTTGCCCTTCTTTGTACTCGCTCCATTTCCAGTACATCCTTCCTGAGGACTGGTGCCCAGAACTGGACATCATACTCCAGGTGCGGCTGGACCAGAGTCTTGTAGAGTGGGAGAATTATCGTTTTATCTCTGGAATTAATCTCCTTTTTAATGCCAATATTCTGTTTGCTTTGTTAGCAGCAGCTTGGCATTGCATGCCATTGTTAAGCCTATCATCTACTAGGACCCCCAGGTCCTTTTCCATCCTAGATCCCCCCAGAGGTTCTCCCCCCAGTGTATAGATTGCATTCAGATTTTTGCCACCTAAATGCATTATTTTACATTTTTCTACATTGAACCTCATTTGCCATGTAGTTGCTCACTCCATTAATTTGTTCAGATCTTTTTGCAAGGTTTCCACATCCTGCAGAGAAGTTATTGCCCTGCTTAGCTTAGTATTGTCCGCAAATACAGAGATTGAACTGTTTACCCCATCCTCCAGGTCGTTTATGAACAAAATAAATAGGATTGGTCCCAGCACAGAACCCTCGGGGACCCCACTACCCACCCCTGACCATTCCGAGTACTCCCCATTTATCACCACCCTCTGAACTCGCCCTTGTAGCCAGTTTTCAAGCCATGTACTCACCCTATGGTCCATGCCAAAGGACCTTACTTTGTACAGTAAACGTTTATGGGGAACTGTGTCAAATGCTTTTGCAAAATCCAGATAAACCACGTCTACGGGCCTTCCTTTATCTAGATGGCAACTCACCTCCTCATAGAAGGTTAATAGATTGGTTTGGCAAGAACGATTATTCATGACTCCATGCTGATTACTGCTAATGATACCGTTCTCATGACTAAAATCTTATATATAGTCCCTTATCATCCCCTCCAAGAGTTTACATACTATTGATGTTAGGCTAACTGGTCTGTAATTCCCAGGGATGTATTTTGGGCCCTTTTTAAATATTGGTGCTACATTGGCTTTTCTCCAATTGAGCTGGTACCATTCCAGTCAGTAGACTGTCAGTAAGAATTAGGAACAATGGCCTGGCAAGTACCTGACTGAGTTCCCTAAGTACCCTCGGGTGCAAGCTATTTGGTCCCGGTGATTTATTAATGTTAAGTTTCCCAAGTCTAATTTTAATTCTGTCCTCTGTTAACCATGGAGGTGCTTCCTGTGATGTGTCATGAGGATAAACATTGCAGTTTTGGTTACTGAAGCCCCTCGTGAAGACTGAGGAGAAGAATAAATCCAATACCTTTGCCATCTCCCCATCCTTTGTAACCAGATGTCCTTCCTCATTCTTTATCGGGCCAATATGGTCTGTCCTCCCTTTTTTTACTGTTTACATACTTAAAGAATTTCTTGGGATTTTTTTTGCTCTCCTCCGCTATGTGTCTTTCATGTTCTATTTTAGCTGTCCTTATTGCACCCTTACATGTCTTGTTGCATTCTTTATAAAGTCTGAATGCTGGTGATGATCCATCAGCCTTGTATTTTTTGAAGGCCTTCTCCTTTGCTTTTATATGCATTTTTACATTGGAGTTAAGCCATCCAGGACTTTTGTTCGCTCTTTTAAATGTATTACCTATTGGGATGCATTGGCTAATGCCCTTATTTAATATGCTCTTAAAGCAAACCCATCTCTCCTCCGTATTCTTTGTTCCTAAGATTGTATCCCAATTTATGCCTTCTAGCAAGGTTTGTAGTTTAGGGAAGTTGGCTCTTTTGAAATTCAGTGTCTCTGTATTCCCCTTATGTTTTCTATTTGTGTGATTTATACTGAAGCCAATTGACCTGTGATCGCTGTTACCTATATTGCCCCGTATTCCCACATAAAGGATCAGGTCTGTATTGTTGGTAATCAGTAGATCCTGTAATGCTTTTTTTCTAGTTGGTGCGTCTACCATCTGACCCATAAAATTTTCCTGCAAGACATTTAGGAACTGGCGAGCTATAGATGAATGCGTGGTTCCCTCCACCCAGTCTGGATAATTAAAATCCCCCATTATGATAACACTTCCCATCTTTGATGCTAATCCAAATTGTGATAGGAGATCTGTCTCCCCTTCCTCCCTCACGTTAGGGGGCCTATAGCATACTAACAGTATTATTTTCCCCTTAGCTTCATCCCTTGGAGCTCTACCCATAAGGATTCCACCTCCTCCCTAAGTGATGTCATCTCTCACATTCACTGGTACATTATTCTTGATATATAGGCATACCCCTCCCCCTTTTTTACCGTCTCTATCCCTGCGATAAAGGGTATACCCCTGAATGGTTGCCAGCCAATCATGAGAGCTGTTGAACCAGGTCTCTGAAATTCCCACAAAATCCAAATCCTCCTCATACAGCAGTATCTCTAGTTCACCCATCTTGTCCGCCAGGCTCCTGGCATTTCTGGTCCCTGACTGGTTTCACTGTGTGCAACCTATCACCTTTCGGTTGCTAGGCAGTTTTCTCTGGCCATAATGGATTTTTTTTTATTGCCAATTAATTATATTGGACACAGATGAACTGATGACTCACCTGTTACTAAGGCTTAACCACTGGTTGGAGGGGTATAAATACCCAGTGCTTGTCACTTGGCTCCTATCCCTGAGGAAGTCATGTGACCAGTGACGCAACGCGTCGGGTGGAGACTTGTCATTTCCGGTGGCGTTTTACGGAAGAGCAGTGAGGAGGCGAGTGTGTCACTACTCCATTGTTTCTTACTGCGATTTTTATCCTTACTTGATGTAAGCAGCTTCTTTTACTTAATAAATTTACTTTTTATTTGGCAACATTGCACTGTGGCTGTTCTTTGTTTCCTTTAAACACCATTTATACAAAAAGTGCCATTTCTTGGAGTGAGCTGTTTGCTCTATATATGGAGTTTCCCAAGATGTTTTGATACCAAGATCTGGATGTAGTTCTTCATCTTTGCTTGGGACCTGGATGTCTTTACAGATCCATCAGCAGGATTCCTTATCTGATTATCTGATGAGCCTTCTTTGATCTTTTGGGTAATTTTTGGAGGTGAGCGGCCAATTCATAAATATAACAGTCGATGTTTGGATTGATGTGTTGTCTGTTTTATCTTCTATCAAGTTACTGTACCCCTATGAGATTTTTACCTTTTATATGAACTAACTCCTACCATTGGGCTTTTAGTTGGACTTTTATTCACTTTTATCTATTTGTATGTTTTGGATACTTATCATGTTCATTCTTTAAGTATATTAATTTATGGCATGTTTTTGAATAGGCGCACCACTCTTATTTCTTCTTTTTACAGTAAGAATGTAAAGTCAAAGCAATTGCTAAGCTACTTAACCAGCCCTTTCATCATGTAGCTTTGTTTCCATATAACCAATACCATGTAATGGAGATTGCTATGAGAGCACAGTCCTCTCCATTTGCCGGTGGGTCTGAGCTGGGTGTGACAGTACAGAGACACTGAACCCAATATGAGGTAAGTAGTCCAGGTAGGGGGAGACCTGAAGAAAAAGTCACATCATCGATTAGGTGTCATAGTGAAAGTAATCCGCCATAGGACCAAAGTTGTAGTAGTAGTCCACTCCAATAGCAGGTAAGCTTCAGGCATGCAGCCCTCATCCGACTGGGGACATCTCTATAGTAAACAACAAAGAGGGTGCAAAGCTTGGGCATTACCATTAAAAAAAAAAAAAAAAAAAAAAAAGTTTAAGGCCGGTTTCACATACACTATATTACCAAAAGTATTGGGACGCCTGCCTTTACACGCACATGAACTTTAATGACATCCCAGTCTTAGTCCGTAAGGGTTCAATATGGAGTTGGCCCACCCTTTGCAGCTATAACAGCTTCAACTCTTCTGGGAAAGCCGTCCACAAGGTTTAGGAGTGTGTCTATGGGAATGTTTGACCATTCTTCCAGAAGAGCATTTGTGAGGTCAGGCATTGATGTTGGACGAGAAGGCCTGGCTCGCAGTCTCCACTCAAATTCATCCCAAAGGTGCGCTATCGGGTTGAGGTCAGGACTCTGTGCAGACAATGGGCCCCAGTATAAGGTATGCGGTGCAGGTAGGTGTGACCTGATGACAGTACAGATACACTGGACCCCAGTATAAGATGTGTGGTGGAGGTGAGTGTGGCCTGGTGACAGTACAGAGACACTGGGCCCCGGTATAAGGTGTGTGGTGCAGGTGGGTGTGACCTGATGACAGTACAGACACACAGGGCCCTGGTATAAGGTGTGTGGCGCAGGTGGGTGTGACCTGATGACAGTACAGACGCACTGGACCCCAGTAAAAGGTGTGTGGTGCAGGTGGGTGTGACCTGATGACAATACAGACGCACTGGACCCCAGTAAAAGGTGTGTGGTGCAGGTGGGTGTGACCTGATGACAGTACAGAGACACTGGGCCCCGGTATAAGGTGTGCGGTGCAGGTGGGTGTGACCTGATGACAGTACAGATGCACTGGACCCCAGTAAAAGGTGTGTGGTGCAGGTGGGTGTGACCTGATGACAGTACAGACACACAGGGCCCCGGTATAAGGTGTGCGGTGCAGGTGGGTGTGACCTGATGACAGTACAGATGCACTGGACCCCAGTAAAAGGTGTGTGGTGCAGGTGGGTGTGACCTGATGACAATACAGACGCACTGGACCCCAGTAAAAGGTGTGTGGTGCAGGTGGGTGTGACCTGATGACAGTACAGAGACACTGGGCCCCGGTATAAGGTGTGCGGTGCAGGTGGGTGTGGCCTGGTGACAGTACAGAGACACTGGGCCCCGGTATAAGGTGTGCGGTGCAGGTGGGTGTGACCTGATGACAGTACAGATGCACTGGACCCCAGTAAAAGGTGTGTGGTGCAGGTGGGTGTGGCCTGGTGACAGTACAGAGACACTGGACCCCAGTATAAAGTGTGCGGTGCAGGTGGGTGTGACCTGATGACAGTACAGAGACACTGAGCCCCGGTATAAGGTGTGCGGTGCAGGTGGGTGTGGCCTGATGACAGTACAGAGACACTGGGCCCTGGTATAAGGTGTGCGGAGCAGGTGGGTGTGGCCTGGTGACACTCCGCCGGTTACAATGTAACATCCAGAAGACTCCTGATCATGTCAGAATGGGTGTTGAAGAATGGAAGCCCATCAACCTCCATGGCCAAACTTGCCGTCTTTCCGCTGCGGACTCCATGTTGGATTAATATCTCAAGCAGCTTCTCCTCCTATAATAAGTAAATAAAAGTATTTTTTTTTAGGGGTTAACAAACGCTTTAATTCTTAAGTCTAATTTTTAACTGTGATTTGTGTTCATGAAACTCTCACCTTACTGACAGAAGGCAGTGAGGACACCCAGCTCTCTCTCTCTGACAACCTGGGGAATCCAACAGCTCTTCTCAGGTATCGCTCATGGATCTCACAGGTATTTAGGAGATATAAGGCGCAGGATACGGCATAACCTCCCCAGTTAGACACGCCTAGGAGACAAAACCAGCAGATCAGTATTTATTCTCTGCAAAATGATATAGTGCATAAGACACTAAGGGCCTCTTTTAAACTATAGTGCACTTCAGTGAGTCGTGCGCCCCCAACGTGCTTTATCATGTGTTGAAGAAATAGAAATAAGATATACCTATACTGAAATCCTAATAGCTTGTACAGGTATATAATCCATCAGGTGCTAAAGTGGTGTGACCACGTGATAACACTAGAAATTCTGGATGAACCCTCTGCACACTGCTATATAACCTTTGCAGCAAACTTTGCAATAAAAAAATAGGGACTTTTACTGTACCTCCTCTATATTGCAATACATGTTTTAAGCAGAACTCCGCCCAATTTTTTTTTTTCATGTCCTAGTTGCTGATCTCCTACCTTCACCAACTTTGCCATCCATGTTCTTCTGAGCTCTGTAGTTCCTCTGTAATAGGCTGCTGAAAAAACGTTATTGCCTGCTGACTTCCTGTTTGTAAGACCGCTGGCTTCTATTCCTCTCCTCAGCTCAGCCAGCGGTCTGACACGCCCCCTTGTAGTCCTAATCTCTAAAAAAAAAAAAAAGCTATTAGTAGCATTTAGAAGCAGTTAGGAGCATTCAGCATATTTTTCTGCTGGAAAAACGCTCCAAGAAACTCTACAAAAAAAAAAATTTTTTTCTGCTTCTAGAAGCTGAAGCTCAAAAAATGCTAATAGCCTAAAGTAGTGTGCATGGACACATAGGACAACGCTATTTAGCTTCTAAGAGCAGAAAAAAAAAATGCTAATACCAGCTTCCAGGAGCTTAAAAAAATGCTAGTGTGCATATGGAGCCAAAGTATGTAAAAATATTCATGCCTGGAATTCTTCTTTTTTACGGAATGGCGAGGGAGTGAAGGAAAGATAAGCAAATGTTGCAGAGGAGGGGGAGATTTAGAGCCCATTCACACCTGAGCGTAGCGTTTTCAGGCAGAAAGTGGCGCGATTTTACCGATTTTTTTTTTTTTTTTTCCACGATTTTGTACAGGTCAAAAGGTCACCAATGTAAAAAACAAAGAAAAAAGACCAAATCTGCCTAAAAAAAAAAGTTCCAGAACTTGTTTGCGCTTCAGGCGTTTTGGAGTGGAGATGTGAACCATCTCCATAGAGAATCATTGATTTTTTTTCCCCCTCCAGCGTTTTGTAGCTTGAGGCTTCAAGCTACAAAACGCTCAGGTGTGAATGGGGCCCTTTCACGCTGTCAGCCATGTTAGCGGTAAAGCGCTGCTAGTTTTGGCGGCGCTTTTACCGTTGTTTTAGCGACGCTTTTCGACCGCTAAAACAGATTTTTGTGCTTCGTGACATCTTCTTTGAAAAGATCAATAATTAAATTACAATCCTCTAGCAAGAATGTGCGTTAATTAGAGAGCTGTAAGATAGGATCGCTTTATATTGCAATGAGATTGTTTAAACGAACATTTTTTTTTCTACATGTCTGATCTTTTCTGTAAACAATCTTAGGGGACTCATCTGAATGTAATGAATTAATATAATTATAATATTGTATCGATACTTATGAGATATGAAAAGATTCGATCACAATGTGCGGAGCAGACAAACATACCCTACAATTAACTTGTTTGTTTTATTGCAGGAATAAGAAAATATCGGTTAATCAAAAACATTTTCATTGACAAATTCAATTCAGCTCAGTGAAGACAAGATAAAAGGTCCATGTTTGCAAGTCTACAAGTGTCCAAACTAATGTTATATTGTAATCATACATTGAGTGACCCACTGGAGCTCCCAGTACAGATCAATGTCCAGAGCTCCCGACTCCATTCACATTTTTGTTACAGAGTTGTAGATTAAATTAAAAGGCACTAAAGCTTCAGATTTTTTTTTTTTGCTGCTGATTACTCAGTGATGGGTGGCAGTAAGAATGTTATATATAATATAATATAATATAAATTTTTTTTTTTTTTGGATTCAGTTTTTTCTTTCCAATATTCCTTTTTGGGAAATCTTGTAAGAAAAATATTTCTGTATCAATTTTCATATTGAATATCTAAGATTTTCCATGTTTGTCCGTCATTTAGTGTTGTATTTAATTTATTTCATTTTATTGTATTGTTACATAGTTACATAGGGGGTTATTTACGAAAGGCAAATCCACTTTGCACTACAAGTGCAAAGTGCACTTGAAATTGCACTGAAAGTGCATTCGCTGTAAATCTGAGGGGTAGATCTGAAATGAGGGGAAGCTCTGCTGATTTTATTATCCAATCATGTGCAAGCTTAAAATGCTGTTTTTTATTTTCCTTGCATGTCCCCCTCGGATCTAGAGCAACTGCACTTTCCAGTACACTTTCAGTGCAATTTCAAGTGCACTTTGCACTTGTAGTGCAAAGTGGATTTGCCTTTAGTAAATAACCCCCATAGTTACATAGTAGGTGAAGTTGAAAAAAGACACAAGTCCATCAAGTCCAACCTATGTGTGTGATTATATGTCAGTATTACATTGTAAATCCCTGTATGTTGCGGTTGTTCAGGTTTCTTGAAACTATTGATGCTCCCCGCTGAGACCACCGCCTGTGGAAGGGAGTTGCACATCCTTTCCGCTCTTACAGTAAAGAACCCTCTACGTAGTTTAAGGTTAAACCTCTTTTCTTCTAAATTTAATGAGTGGCCACGAGTCTTGTTAATCTCCCTTCCTTGAAAAAGTTTTATCCCTATTGTGGGGTCACCAGTACGGTATTTGTTTATTGAAATCATATCCCCTCTCAAGCGTCTCTTCTCCAGAGAGAATAAGTTCAGTGCTCGCAACCTTTCCTCATAACTATTATCGTCCAGACCCTTAATTAGTTGCACTTCTTTGTACTCGCTCCATTTCCAGTACATCCTTCCTGAGGACTGGTGCCCAGAACTGGACACCATACTCCAGGTGCGGCTGGACCAGAGTCTTGTAGAGTGGGAGAATTATCGTTTTATCTCTGGAATTAATCTCCTTTTTAATGCCAATATTCTGTTTGCTTTGTTAGCAGCAGCTTGGCATTGCATGCCATTGTTAAGCCTATCATCTACTAGGACCCCCAGGTCCTTTTCCATCCTAGATCCCCCCAGAGGTTCTCCCCCCAGTGTATAGATTGCATTCAGATTTTTGCCACCTAAATGCATTATTTTACATTTTTCTACATTGAACCTCATTTGCCATGTAGTTGCTCACTCCATTAATTTGTTCAGATCTTTTTGCAAGGTTTCCACATCCTGCAGAGAAGTTATTGCCCTGCTTAGCTTAGTATTGTCCGCAAATACAGAGATTGAACTGTTTACCCCATCCTCCAGGTCGTTTATGAACAAAATAAATAGGATTGGTCCCAGCACAGAACCCTCGGGGACCCCACTACCCACCCCTGACCATTCCGAGTACTCCCCATTTATCACCACCCTCTGAACTCGCCCTTGTAGCCAGTTTTCAAGCCATGTACTCACCCTATGGTCCATGCCAAAGGACCTTACTTTGTACAGTAAACGTTTATGGGGAACTGTGTCAAATGCTTTTGCAAAATCCAGATAAACCACGTCTACGGGCCTTCCTTTATCTAGATGGCAACTCACCTCCTCATAGAAGGTTAATAGATTGGTTTGGCAAGAACGATTATTCATGACTCCATGCTGATTACTGCTAATGATACCGTTCTCATGACTAAAATCTTATATATAGTCCCTTATCATCCCCTCCAAGAGTTTACATACTATTGATGTTAGGCTAACTGGTCTGTAATTCCCAGGGATGTATTTTGGGCCCTTTTTAAATATTGGTGCTACATTGGCTTTTCTCCAATTGAGCTGGTACCATTCCAGTCAGTAGACTGTCAGTAAGAATTAGGAACAATGGCCTGGCAAGTACCTGACTGAGTTCCCTAAGTACCCTCGGGTGCAAGCTATTTGGTCCCGGTGATTTATTAATGTTAAGTTTCCCAAGTCTAATTTTAATTCTGTCCTCTGTTAACCATGGAGGTGCTTCCTGTGATGTGTCATGAGGATAAACATTGCAGTTTTGGTTACTGAAGCCCCTCGTGAAGACTGAGGAGAAGAATAAATCCAATACCTTTGCCATCTCCCCATCCTTTGTAACCAGATGTCCTTCCTCATTCTTTATCGGGCTATTTGGTCCCGGTGATTTATTAATGTTAAGTTTCCCAAGTCTAATTTTAATTCTGTCCTCTGTTAACCATGGAGGTGCTTCCTGTGATGTGTCATGAGGATAAACATTGCAGTTTTGGTTACTGAAGCCCCTCGTGAAGACTGAGGAGAAGAATAAATCCAATACCTTTGCCATCTCCCCATCCTTTGTAACCAGATGTCCTTCCTCATTCTTTATCGGGCCAATATGGTCTGTCCTCCCTTTTTTTTACTGTTTACATACTTAAAGAATTTCTTGGGATTTTTTTTGCTCTCCTCCGCTATGTGTCTTTCATGTTCTATCTTAGCTGTCCTTATTGCACCCTTACATGTCTTGTTGCATTCTTTATAAAGTCTGAATGCTGGTGATGATCCATCAGCCTTGTATTTTTTGAAGGCCTTCTCCTTTGCTTTTATATGCATTTTTACATTGGAGTTAAGCCATCCAGGACTTTTGTTCGCTCTTTTAAATGTATTACCCATTGGGATGCATTGGCTAATGCCCTTATTTAATATGCTCTTAAAGCAAACCCATCTCTCCTCCGTATTCTTTGTTCCTAAGATTGTATCCCAATTTATGCCTTCTAGCAAGGTTTGTAGTTTAGGGAAGTTGGCTCTTTTGAAATTCAGTGTCTCTGTATTCCCCTTATGTTTTCTATTTGTGTGATTTATACTGAAGCCAATTGACCTGTGATCGCTGTTACCTATATTGCCCCGTATTCCCACATCCATGATCAGGTCTGTATTGTTGGTAATCAGTAGATCCTGTAATGCTTTTTTTCTAGTTGGTGCGTCTACCATCTGACCCATAAAATTTTCCTGCAAGACATTTAGGAACTGGCGAGCTATAGATGAATGCGTGGTTCCCTCCACCCAGTCTTGATAATTAAAATCCCCCATTATGATAACACTTCCCATCTTTGACGCTAATCCAAATTGTGATAGGAGATCTGTCTCCCCTTCCTCCCTCACGTTAGGGGGCCTATAGCATACTAACAGTATTATTTTCCCCTTAGCTTCATCCCTTGGAGCTCTACCCATAAGGATTCCACCTCCTCCCTAAGTGATGTCATCTCTCACATTCACTGGTACATTATTCTTGATATATAGGCATACCCCTCCCCCTTTTTTACCGTCTCTATCCCTGCGATAAAGGGTATACCCCTGAATGGTTGCCAGCCAATCATGAGAGCTGTTGAACCAGGTCTCTGAAATTCCCACAAAATCCAAATCCTCCTCATACAGCAGTATCTCTAGTTCACCCATCTTGTCCGCCAGGCTCCTGGCATTTCTGGTCCCTGACTGGTTTCACTGTGTGCAACCTATCACCTTTCGGTTGCTAGGCAGTTTTCTCTGGCCATGATGGATGTTTTTTTTATTGCCAATTAATTATATTGGACACAGATGAACTGATGACTCACCTGTTACTAAGGCTTACCCACTGGTTGGAGGGGTATAAATACCCAGTGCTTGTCACTTGGCTCCTATCCCTGAGGAAGTCATGTGACCAGTGACGCAACGCGTCGGGTGGAGACTTGTCATTTCCGGTGGCGTTTTATGGAAGAGCGGTGAGGAGGCGAGTGTGTCACTACTCCATTGTTTCTTACTGCGATTTTTATCCTTACTTGATGTAAGCAGCTTCTTTTACTAAATAAATTTACTTTTTATTTGGCAACATTGCACTGTGGCTGTTCTTTGTTTCCTTTAAACACCATTTATACAAAAAGTGCCATTTCTTGGAGTGAGCTGTTTGCTCTATATATGGAGTTTCCCAAGATGTTTTGATACCAAGATCTGGATGTAGTTCTTCATCTTTGCTTGGGACCTGGATGTCTTTACAGATCCATCAGCAGGATTCCTTATCTGATTATCTGATGAGCCTTCTTTGATCTTTTGGGTAATTTTTGGAGGTAAGCGGCCAATTCATAAATATAACAGTCGATGTTTGGATTGATGTGTTGTCTGTTTTATCTTCTATCAAGTTACTGTACCCCTATGAGATTTTTACCTTTTATATGAACTAACTCCTACCATTGGGCTTTTAGTTGGACTTTTATTCACTTTTATCTATTTGTATGTTTTGGATACTTATCATGTTCATTCTTTAAGTATATTAATTTATGGCATGTTTTTGAATAGGCGCACCACTCTTATTTCTTCTTTTTACAGTAAGAATGTAAAGTCAAAGCAATTGCTATGCTACTTAGCCAGCCCTTTCATCATGTAGCTTTGTTTCCATATAACCAATACCATGTAATGGAGATTGCTATGAGAGCACAGTCCTCTCCATTTGCCGGTGGGTCTGAGCTGGGTGTGACAGTACAGAGACACTGAACCCAATATGAGGTAAGTAGTCCAGGTAGGGGGAGACCTGAAGAAAAAGTCACATCATCGATTAGGTGTCATAGTGAAAGTAATCCGCCATAGGACCAAAGTTGTAGTAGTAGTCCACTCCAATAGCAGGTAAGCTTCAGGCATGCAGCCCTCATCCGACTGGGGACATCTCTATAGTAAACAACAAAGAGGGTGCAAAGCTTGGGCATTACCATTAAAAAAAAAAAAAAAAAAAGTTTAAGGCCGGTTTCACATACACTATATTACCAAAAGTATTGGGACGCCTGCCTTTACACGCACATGAACTTTAATGACATCCCAGTCTTAGTCCGTAAGGGTTCAATATGGAGTTGGCCCACCCTTTGCAGCTATAACAGCTTCAACTCTTCTGGGAAAGCCGTCCACAAGGTTTAGGAGTGTGTCTATGGGAATGTTTGACCATTCTTCCAGAAGAGCATTTGTGAGGTCAGGCATTGATGTTGGACGAGAAGGCCTGGCTCGCAGTCTCCACTCAAATTCATCCCAAAGGTGCGCTATCGGGTTGAGGTCAGGACTCTGTGCAGACAATGGGCCCCAGTATAAGGTATGCGGTGCAGGTAGGTGTGACCTGATGACAGTACAGATACACTGGACCCCAGTATAAGATGTGTGGTGGAGGTGAGTGTGGCCTGGTGACAGTACAGAGACACTGGGCCCCGGTATAAGGTGTGTGGTGCAGGTGGGTGTGACCTGATGACAGTACAGACACACAGGGCCCTGGTATAAGGTGTGTGGCGCAGGTGGGTGTGACCTGATGACAGTACAGACGCACTGGACCCCAGTAAAAGGTGTGTGGTGCAGGTGGGTGTGACCTGATGACAGTACAGACGCACTGGACCCCAGTAAAAGGTGTGTGGTGCAGGTGGGTGTGGCCTGGTGACAGTACAGAGACACTGGACCCCAGTATGAAGTGTGTGGTGCAGGTGGGTGTGACCTGATGACAGTACAGACACACAGGGCCCTGGTATAAGGTGTGCGGTGGAGGTAGGAGTGGCCTGGTGATAGTACAGAGACACTGGGCCCCGGTATAAGGTGTGCGGTGCAGGTGGGTGTGGCCTGGTGACAGTACAGAGACACTGGGCCCCGGTATAAGGTGTGCGGTGCAGGTGGGTGTGACCTGATGACAGTACAGATGCACTGGACCCCAGTAAAAGGTGTGTGGTGCAGGTGGGTGTGGCCTGGTGACAGTACAGAGACACTGGACCCCAGTATAAAGTGTGCGGTGCAGGTGGGTGTGACCTGATGACAGTACAGAGACACTGGGCCCTGGTATAAGGTGTGCGGTGCAGGTGGGTGTGGCCTGATGACAGTACAGAGACACTGGGCCCTGGTATAAGGTGTGCGGAGCAGGTGGGTGTGGCCTGGTGACACTCCGCCGGTTACAATGTAACATCCAGAAGACTCCTGATCATGTCAGAATGGGTGTTGAAGAATGGAAGCCCATCAACCTCCATGGCCAAACTTGCCGTCTTTCCGCTGCGGACTCCATGTTGGATTAATATCTCAAGCAGCTTCTCCTCCTATAATAAGTAAATAAAAGTATTTTTTTTTAGGGGTTAACAAACGCTTTAATTCTTAAGTCTAATTTTTAACTGTGATTTGTGTTCATGAAACTCTCACCTTACTGACAGAAGGCAGTGAGGACGCCCAGCTCTCTCTCTCTGACAACCTGGGGAATCCAACAGCTCTTCTCAGGTATCGCTCATGGATCTCACAGGTATTTAGGAGATATAAGGCGCAGGATACGGCATAACCTCCCCAGTTAGACACGCCTAGGAGACAAAACCAGCAGATCAGTATTTATTCTCTGCAAAATGATATAGTGCATAAGACACTAAGGGCCTCTTTTAAACTATAGTGCACTTCAGTGAGTCGTGCGCCCCCAACGTGCTTGATCGTGTGTTGAAGAAATAGAAATAAGATATACCTATACTGAAATCCTATAATAGCTTGTACAGGTATATAATCCATCAGGTGCTAAAGTGGTGTGACCACGTGATAACACTAGAAATTCTGGATGAACCCTCTGCACACTGCTATATAACCTTTGCAGCAAACTTTGCAATAAAAAAATAGGGATTTTTACTGTACCTCCTCTATATTGCAATACATGTTTTAAGCAGTTAAAGCAGAACTCCGGCCAATTTTTTTTTTTTTCATGTCCTAGTTGCTGATCTCCTACCTTCACCAACTTTGCCATCCATGTTCTTCTGAGCTCTGTAGTTCCTCTGTAATAGGCTGCTGAAAAAACGTTATTGCCTGCTGACTTCCTGTTTGTAAGACCGCTGGCTTCTATCCCTCTCCTCAGCTCAGCCAGCGGTCTGACACGCCCCCTTGTAGTCGTCTTTAAATCCAAGCAGGGAGGAAGCAGACATTTTGTGGGAGGAAGGGATCTCACAGCCCCCCCCCCAACTCTATCCCTGTCGCAAGCTGATAAGCTGCACTGGTTTGCATTTATATTAAATGCATTCAATTTATTAATTTAATTTTAAAAATGTATTAAATGCATTAAATTATTATTATATTAATATGCATTTATATTAAAATGATTTGCATTTATAAGGCTGTAACCTATCATACTGTGTGTTATGTATGACTTGCTGGCTGCAGAATGAGGGGTGTGATTTGTGTTGAAGTGGGTGAGTTCACATTTACATGTACAAGCCTTGTGTACCTCCCACATTCACTCCCATCCCAAGGATTCATGGGAAATGTAGTCTGATTACATTTAGAGAGAGAGAAGAGGATATGATGCAATCACAGTTCTAAGACTTCCTCCCTGCCAGAAAAGATGAAGCATTTTTTAAATCCGAAAACTGACTTCCTGAAAATTAAATCAGTCATACCTCTTAAACGGTAAGAAATTTCACAAATGTAATAACTGTTTAGTGTTTTGTGTGGGGATGTACTAATGGGGGCATTTTTGAAAAACCCAGAGTTCTGCTTTAAGGACCGGAAGATTTTGTCCCCTTAATGACCAAGCCATTTTTTTGCGATACGGCGCTGCTTCGCTTTAACTGCCATTTGCTCGGTCGTACCCAAACCAAATTGATGTACTTCTTTTCCCCCACAAATAGAAATTACTTTTGGTGGTATTTGATCATCTCTGCGTTTTTTTTGTTTTTGCGCTATAAACAAAAAAAGACCGAAAATTTTGGAAAAAAAAAAAACAATATTTTTTGCTATAATAAAATATTCAAAAAAACAAAAAAAAATAAATTCTTCATCAATTTCGGCCAATATGTATTCTTCTACATATTTTTGGTAAAAAAAAAAATCGCAAAAGGAGTATATTGATTGGTTTGCGCATAATAATGCCGGTATTATCAGTGCCCACTTGTGGCCAAATTGTGGTATTGTTTTCTCAATAAAGCGGAGGTCCGGCCGTATTTTTTTTTTTTTTTTAAAGTCAGCAACTACAAACACTGTAGACTGCTGACTTTTAATAAGGGCACTTACCTGTCCAGCGAGCCCGCGATGTCGGCCCCCCGAGGCCGATCCGTCCATCGGATCGGGTGCCGGCACCGCCATCCTAACTAAGGGAAACAGGCAGTGGAGCATTGCGGCTTCACTGCCCGTTTCCTACTGCGCATGCGCGAGTCGCGCAGCGCTTTGTGAATGGCCCCGTTGTTTTATGGGACACACACATGTCCTAGAAGACAACAGGGCAGCTCGCCAAAGAGAAGGAAGTGAAGGAACAGCGCCGCGGAATAGGAAGAGGCAGATTAGGAAGACTGCCTAGCAACAGGCATTTCTGGTCAGTAAAAAAAAATTTTTTTCTTCAAATGTTTTTTTTTATATTCTTTGGAGAATTTTAATGTAATTTTTTATTTTAGGGTGGACCTCCGCTTTAAGGTAGTATTTCAAAAAACGATACTGTAGTGCTTAGAGGTGAAGGAGAAGGTTCAAAGCATGCCGGGAATCCAGGAAAAAGACGGCCAGGAGACAGGCGGCACTCACAACATAAAGGAGATTTTTCAAGTATTATATTGGATATCCAATCTTATACTGGATTGTCAAATAGAACTATTGTTTGTACTGTTATTACTACCCTGTTTCCCCGAAAATAAGACCTAGCGTGATTGTTGGTGATGGCTGCAATTTAAGCCCTACCCTCCAAATAAGCCCTACCCTGTTTCCCCGAAAATAAGCCCAACCCTGAAAATAAGACCTACAAGGACTTTAACTAGGGCTTATTTGGGGGGTAGGGCTTATATTGCAGCCATCACCAACAATCACGCTAGGTCTTATTTTCGGGGGAAACAGGGTATGCTGATGTTATAAGATGAAAGTGTATGCTGTGACCATAGATTTTCCTTTAAAACATACCAGCGATAACTGCAAAGTCAGCGTCAACGTCACAGGCTATGGTGTCGCCATTTGGGATATGCTTTTTCACCAGTTCTTTCACCTTGCCGGTACCAAGTTCATTTCCTCCATCGCCGATCCCTGCCAAGTAAATATTAACACCGGATGACTGCTGGGACGTCACGGGAGGGTCGGCACAGCTACATTCAGAAATATCTGCATACATACCGGTCGTCGATATACCGCGGATATTCTGTGAAGCCTCAAATAAGTCGTCGATGGGATCCACCAAGTGTTTGATGTTGATTTTCCTGGCATTGTAGTAATTACCATCGTTGGCCCGTCCAGCTCGTTCTATGGCTACCAAGTGGTCAAACCTGGAAAGAATATCATTTGTACTTTTCAACGGCTGCTTAAAGGGGTAAATTCACCTTTAACAAAAAAAAAGGGGAGGGACTGATTTCTACTTGAAACTGCATTAAAATACCCTTTTTCTCCAAGTTGAAATGTGCGCCTGCTGCCCTCCAACTCCTGTGCTCTATGCTGGGATAGGACAGTAATGGTCATTACTAGGGTTGCACCGATACTAGTATCGGTATTGGTGCCGATACCGAGTATTTGCACAAGTATCGGTACTCATACAAATGCATTGATACCTGAAACCGATACTCTCGTTTCTTTGAGTTGTCAGTGGGGTCTCCGCTGTTGACAGCTAAAGTGTAAGGCCAAAAAAATTGAATAAAAGGCCTTCGCGCTACTGTAATGTGTTCAGAAAATAACCAATAAAATAAAGGAAATATCATACAATATTATATGCAAATATGTTCAGATCAAAACCACCGTAAAAGTGTGATGAACAATCAAAGTGCAATGAAGTGCAATTAAGGTGCAATGAAATCTGTCTGCAGCAGGATCTAGTAGTGTTCACATCACACAAACAAAATAAATAAAATCAGTAGTGATCCCACGCTACAGCACTAAGGTATTAAAAGTCCAAAAAGTGATGAATAAATAAAAAAAAAAAAAAATTAATATATTAATTTAGGGACACAATAAAAAGTATTACGTCATCTGATGAAGTCACGTGATGACGTAACGCGTCGGGAGTGGCCGGAAGTGGATTAAATACAGGAAGTGACGTGAGAACGCTGAACAAACGCCACACTGTTACTATTTTGAAAGCTTTTTTACTTATTATTGATGTAAAGGTCCAATTTGTTATACTGAATAAAACTAGCTGTTGTTTTCTGACATACTACACTATTGGAGGTCTTTTTTTCTCCCCCCGCCCCCCGCTTGGGAGTGTGAGACCATATGAAGATATAGGTTTAGAACATCCACACAGATACAACATATGCTGGAACGGAGGACCCCCTGGTGGTAGCTGTCGGAATAGAGCAAAGAATCCTTTAATAAAGATACATGCTGATGATCCAAGGAATTGAGGTGAGAGTTCTGTGAGCTCGTTTTCTGGGTTGTATATATCTCTCACTTATAAGGATTTGCAGATAACCCAACCTATTTATGAGAGGATTTCGAAAAACGGTTAAATAGAATGATGCCAGAGTAGAAGGGGATTTTCTAACATTACATGGACTTCTCTATCATTAATATTATACTTTTTATTGTGTCCCTAAATATAGTAATTCATTTTTTCATTTATTCATCAATTTTTGGACTTTTAATACCTTAGTGCTGGGATCACTACTGATTTTATTTAAAGTGTAAGGCCCCTTTCACACTGGGGCGGGGGGGCGGGGTGTCAGCGGTAAAGCGCTGCTATTGTTAGCGGCGCTTTACCGTCGGTATTCGGCGGTTTTACCCCCCTGCCAGCGGCCGAGAAAGGGTTAAAAACCACCGCACATATATATTAACATATATTTACACATTTCACATTGAAAAAGCGCAAAATTAAAAACAAAAATCTATTTATTTCATTTGTAAATAACTTTTCAATGCTTTGTACCATTGCTGACAGCTGAAGTGAAAACAAAACAGTTGCGGTAGGTATCAGTAATTGGTATCAGTATCGGCGAATACTAAAAAAAAAAAAGTATCGGTACTCGTAAAAAAAATGGTATTGTGTATCCCTAGTCATTACCCATCATCACACACACTTCCAGAGGAAGAGAGGAACCATGTCTGGAGGATGGGTCCTAGCTCCAGGGCACTGTAAATATCCTCTAGCAACTCTGCTAGAGAATTTTTTTTTTTTTTTTTTTTAGTTAGATTTTTTTTTTTTTTATGAGTTTTCCATTTTACAAACACATAAAACAACATCTCTGCCAGTATTCCTAACCTGGGTGAGGCTGGATCTCCACTCTCACACAGGAATTTTAAAGCAGCATCATGAGCATCCTCCTTGTAAGATAACAAAGGCACGGGCGTTTTCAGCACTCCTGTTCAGAAATAAATATAAAACTAATTATATATTTTAATATATAAAGTAATACTAACGATTCTTTAATTTCAAAATAATAAACGTTATTAATAAAATATGCCAAAGATAAAAACGAAGCAGTCATCCCAGCATTAACAGTGCCGATAGAATAATAAAATACAATATTCAGTGCAATCAAGAAAATAAAAAAGATGAAAAGTTCTTTGAGGGATCAAATCAACATACAAACAAATAAAAAGTCCACATAAAATCTGTGCAGTAGAAAATGTAGTAAAAGCTGTGCTCCGTAACCCTTAGCAACCAGGACCAGGTTTCTCATCTGGATACCATCACCAACACCTCATGCAAGAAAAATCCCCGTTGGTAATGAACTCACCAGACACGGGTGTAAAACGGGCCTTAAATCTCCATACACTGTGAGATAAAATCTGATCCTCCCAACACGATGCAAGTATACCAGACAATGAAGCCTGTCACCACCTGAAACCTGGACCTTGCTCCTATCACCGGATTAGGTCACTTCTTTCATAAATGCAAAAAGAGAAGGGGGAGCTGGCATAGCGTAATACTGTTTATTGTAATAAAACACCCACACACACGGTAATAACTGCTTACACAAAATCAAGATAAAACAGCATAGACATCTGCAGTGCAGCGCAAGTCACTTCTCACCACCACCGTAATGGTATTGGCTGCGATGGAACCCAGGATGACCGGTACTATGACTGACAGACGAGGGAGCCGTGTAGTCATGCCCTAACGCGTTTCGTCATCACGTCTTGGTTGTTATACTTACCTGCTCTGTGTAATGGTTTTGCACAGAGCAGCCCCGATCCTCCTCTTCTTGGGTCCCTCCGCTGGCGTTACTGGCCCCTCCCCTCCTGCCGAGTGCCCCCCACAGCAAACAGCTTGCGTTGGGGGCACCTGAGTCACTGCTCTGAGTTTCCATTCAGACACGGAGCTGCGGTTCTCCCCTGCCCCCTCTCTCACCTCATTGGCTCACTGACTTTGATTGGACAGCAGTGGGAGTCCCGGGCAGCCAAGACTTCCCTGCAATATCGCTGGATCGAGATGGGCTCAGGTAAGTATTAGGGGGGCTGCTGCACACAGAAGGTTTTTTTTAACTTAATGCATAGAATGCATTAGGATAAAAAAAAAAAACTTTCTGACTTTACAACCACTTTAAATATATTTTCATTTTTTTTTCACAGGTACATTTTGAAAATAGTAATAATAATAACAATAAGAATAATATAAAAATTCTATATTTTTAAACCATGTCAACTAATATAATTTAACATATATTTACATTTATATTTAAATATGTTTAAATGAGAAATATAATATTCTATTATGTAATAATATAACTAATATTATGTCAATTTTTTTTCTCTCTCTCTCTATAGATATATATCTATAGCTATCTATCTAGATAGATAGATATATCTAATATAATATAAGATAGATAGATAGATAGATAGATAGATCTATATAAAGATAGATAGATAGATAGATAGATCTATCTATCTAGATCTCTATCTATCTATCTATCTATCTATCTATATATATATAAAAAAAATTTGACATAATATTAGTTATATTTTTACATAATAGAATATTATATTTCTCATTTAAATATAAATTTAAATATTAGTTTTAAATTATATTAGTTGACATGGTTTAAAAATATAGAATTTTTATAATATATATATATATATATATATATATATATATATATATATATATATATATATATATATATATATATATATACAGTGCCAACAGTTTGCTCAGCGCTTTACAACATGGGGACAGACAGTACAGTTACTTATTTGAGTTATGTGAGCAGACTGCAGTTCCTCTTTAAGGTGTGGTTACATCCCAGGAGTCTTGGGGGGGGGGGGGGGAGGAGGTTTCTCAGCTAAGCACACCCTCCTGCTGCATGCCTGAGCTAACGGCAGATGGATTCCTGGAAGTAAATGCTACATGAATTATTTGCCCTTACTCAAGATGGCCACGGACAGAAATGCTAGGTGGGGGGGTGTTTTTCAAAGTGATTTTTCAACAATATGAAGCATGGAGACATGGATGGATGGGGAAGTTTGCTTTGAATATTAAAAATGAATTAAAGTGGAGTTCCACCCACTTTTACAACTCTTCAGCATCCCTCACTAAACTGTGCACTGTAAACAAATTGGATATTTTTTAATTTTTTTTCTCAGCACCTACTGTATATTTGCTGTATTCATTTTTCACTTCCTCCTCCCTGGCCGCGGCCCATCGCATCATTTCCTGTTTCCAATGCCTTCTGGGAAGGGGCGGCAACTTCCTCTGAAACTGCCGTTGCTATGGAAACCTGACCTGAAACCTATTACACTGCTTGTGCTGCACTGAGCATGTGTGAGATCTGCAAGGATGAGATCCAGGAAGAAATACAGTCTGGCTTCAGATGCCCACACTTAAGATGGCCACGGCCTGCTGTAAGTTTATAAAATAACAAACTACTGCTATAAACTAACAAAACAGACCTTAGTTTACAGACTAACTTTACTAGATTACATTAAGCTTGTGTATTATAGGGGTATTTTTATTTAAAAAGTATGATTTCGCCCGGAACACCACTTTAAATAGTGTTTTTGGTTTGTGGTGCTCAGACGCAGTGAAGATGCCCTTTAAGCACTTCCCACTAGAAAAGCAACACTTTTATGGGTATTTATCAAGCATTCTTGAAGCTTTTTCAAAGCTTCAAAATGACAACATAAACACGCCAAAAATGCTAAAGGTGCATTAATTAGCATTCCTTTATTCTTCATAATCAACACAGGTGTGAACAAGCCCCTAAAAGAAAATAATAGAAGTCCCTGGAGATCATTTTGACAAAAGCAGAAACCAACCTTGCTCTACGGCCTTCTCTATGATGCTCCTGTTCAGATCAATGGCCCGCTCATCCGTCACTATGGCGGCCTTCTTCCCCAGAGCCTGCAGCATGGCCGCCATTGCAATTGCCCCAGGTGGTCCGTCATTCTCCTCTGGAGGTTGGTGCTGGAAGTGGGTGGGGAAGCCGGTGGTTATGAGGATGGATTTGGCATGAGATAGAGACAAACAAGACTTCAGGAGCTCGTCCCGGACAAGAAGGTTCTTTATCCCCCGGTCACCTGGAGCACATTAAAGTATTAAATTATATTGAGGGTAAGATCAAGCATTGAAATTATTTTTTGTGATTTTAATGCTTAGGTTTTTGTTTTGTTTTTTTACTCAGATACATTTTTTGGTAAGGTTGCACTGATAGCGTTTTTTTTTTTTTTGGCGGGTATGGGTACCGATACCAATACCAAGTACCGATACTTTGTGGTGCAGTTTGCATCAATACAAAAAAAATTGGCGCAAATCACACTGTAAATGAGCGCAGGCAATTCAAACAGTAACACGGTGCGATTCCTGTCCGAATTGCATGCGATTTCTCCCACTGCTCCTATGTGTGTGTAAGCCGGGGTTCACACATATGCAAACACAGACATGGCATGGGATTCACACCTCATTGCTGTGCCGATCACATGCAATGTCTGTGCAATGCGAATTCAGCGATACAGTTGTATGGCTGAACTTGCATTGGATTCGCACAAAAAAGGTGCAGGAACCGTTTTTTCTCCCCGCACTGGAATCGGATCGCAAGGGGTGTGAACACCCATGCGATCCGATTCCTGTCTCAATTGACAGTTCGCACTGCGATCTGTGAACCAATCTGGGGGTGTCATTAACTTTGTATTGACATCCGCAGCGGTTTGCAAAGGGCAGTGTGAACCGCCTGCGAGGGAGATGCGATGCGGGAACCCGCACCAGAATCGCACTGGTTCCCGCATCGCATATATGTGTGAATCGGAGTTAAAGAAAGGCAGTTTCTGTGTGTTTAGAAAGGGATTAAAGCGCCATCTAGTGGGCAGTTTAAAAAAAATGTTAGAACTCACAGTACATATCTGGCCACATGCAAAATAATCTGCATAGATGTCCCGGTCCGCCAATGGTAGCAATTCAGGGCTGCTGGAGGTGCTCACAGGGCTGGAGGAAAAGTTCCGGGACCCCGTGGATACAAAGGCAGATGTGATGCCAGCTTGGGGGTAGACCACCTCTACATCTCCTCCAGCCCTGTGAGCATCTCCAGATCTGTGAGTACCTCCTGATTTGCTACCATCAGCGGACTAGGACACCTATATAGATAATGTTGCATGTGGCCAAATATGTACTGTGAGTTCTAACATTTTTTAAACTGCCCACTAGATGGCGCTTTAATCCCTTTCTATACACACACACACACACACACAGGAGCAGTGGGGGAAATCCCATGCGATTCTTTGCAGTGCGATTTGCGCCCATTCATTTTATTACATAGTTACATAGCTAGTTAGGTTAAAAAAAAAGACACAAGTCCATCAAGTTCAACCAAGAAAAAAATAAAAAATAAAAAAATCCAATCCAATCCAATCCAATAAACACAAACCTATACCTACAGTTGATCCAGAGGAAGGCGAGAAACCCCAGCAAAGCATGCTACAATTTTCTCCAGCAGGGAAAAAAATTCCTTCCCAATCCCCCATTTATCACCACCCTCTGAACTCGACCTTGTAGCCAGTTATGAGGTCCAATTATGGTTTACACCGATTTTAGAAATATAATTACCGTATATACTCGAGTATAAGTTGACCCGAATATAAGCCGAGGCCCCTAATTTTACCACAAAAAAATGGGAAAATTTATTGACTCGAGTATTAACCTAGGGTGGGAAATGCGCAGCTACTGTAAGTGGAAAAGAGGGTCAACAATGCCCATTTGCAGCCTCACTGTGCCCATTTGCAGCCTCACTGTGCCCATTTGCAGCCATAGGTCCCCCGAACTTCAAACTCGGTAGTTAAGGGTTCCTAGATGCCCCCTAGCTGCAGCCAAAATTTGGGGTCTCTGGACCCAAAGGGTCCCGAAATGACATTGCTGCAGATGGACACAGTTGACCTATTTTGGGGCCCCGCATCTCGGGCCACTTGGTGCTAGGAACCCCAAATTTGGTGTGCAAACCCAGTTGAACTAGCACTACAACATATCTAAAGCTGGCACCAAGTGGCCCCGAGATATGGGGCCCCAAAGTCGGTTTGGAAAATGTCAAGCACTTTTCTGCAGCAGAGAATGACATTTTCCGAACCGACTGGAAACTGACTCGGGGCCACTTGGGGCCAGAAACCCCAGATTTGGATATGTTGTAGTGCTAGTTCCACTGGGTTTGCACACACCAAATTTGGGGTTACGGGGCCCCAAAGTCGGTTCAGAAAATGTCATTCTCTGCTGCACAAAAATGCTTGACTCGAGTATAAGCCGAGGGGGGCATTTTCAGCAAAAAAAAATGTGCTGAAAAACTTGGCTTATACTTGAGTATATACGGTACACTTTAACAGAATAAAATTGGGGCCTATTTACCAAGAATGGTGACAGAACTGCTTTTGGCTTTACTGCACTTTGACAAAGTTTAGTTCCTGCTCTTCTCTTCAAATCTTTTGTGTTTATGACCATCATTGCGGCGTTTACCTGGATCCACTCCGATGATTTTCTCCAGCGCTCGGATCTTGTCTGCTGCCCGCTGCGACACCAGGCTGTACTGTAGGGGATCAGAGGAGATCTGAACGACCAGAGGGGTCTGGCCAGAGTCGGACTCTGGTGCTTCCTCATTCTTCATGTCCGTGATGAACATGCAGCCAGGAGAATGTGTAAATGCCAGGGGAGATTCTGGGACAGAGACAAAGAAAAACATCAGAATGTACAGACTGGATCGTTACAATGATACAAACTGCCATAGAAGATCATTTTGATGTTGATTTTAAGTGAGGAGATACAACGATGAGCTTGCTATTTATAAAATTCAAGATAATCACAAGAGTTCTTTTACCTCAACTTGGCTGATCAAGATAGATCAGCATCTTTATTTTTTTTTTCATTTCTAATAATTTTTATTAAAATGTATTTTATAAGAGAAAGGTATAAACCACATTGTATAACATTGAGATAATGCAGAGTCATACATCTTCACAAACTTACAAAATGCAAAAAAAAAAGAATTACATCTGTATCTACTGAAGTCCATGGTTGCAACATGCACAAAGACTACAAAATCTTGTCACCACAATACATTTCGAGATGGCTACTTTGTCTAACAGTAAACCGCCGAGGCACAATGCGAACTTCACATCTGAGTCTTAACAGAAGACATCTAGACTATTGGCTGAATACACACTCTGCGTACATGTCTCGGGGCATTCTCCACAGGGCCGCACAACAATGCCTGTCTAGGAGATTTTTTTCAGATCTGAGTGAGAAAATCAATAAAATTATAGATTATGATCCAAAAACGTTTAACCTTTGGGCATTGCCAACATACCAGGGACATGCAGTCAGGAGAGGCAGGTGAGGCAGGGCCTCACCTGCCATGAACATGAAAAAAAAACAAAAATCGAGCTTCGAGGGTCGTAGCTCGGCGACCTGGGGTCACAGAGACCCCAAATTTGGGAAGGATGTAGCCTAAGTCCTACCCCACCACTGGTAGGTTGGGGCTCATATGACCTATGGTTCCAGAGATATGGGGCTACTTGCGCAGCCTGTCAGAAGCTAAATACAGAGCGGCCACTTTAAATACAATCTGGCACACTCTGTTTGCAGCAGACTGAGAGGATGAGCTCACAGTGCCTCTCCTCACTACTTGTCAGAGGCTCTGAGCTCAATGGACAGCTTGGAGTCTTGTACCAATGGTAAAGCACCATTAGACCCAGCTGTCCAATAAAAATGCTGCAGTGGAGGCACGCCTCTCACTGCAGTGTCATAGAAGGGGCGTGTGTCTAAAAGACAAATGCTCCCTTCCAGCCCAGCCCTCTTAACTACAAGGAAAAACATGGATTTATGTGTATAAGATTTACCCACAATCCCATGTTTTTCTCACACAGTTAAGAGGGAGAATGAGAATCTGCTGCTGCTGAAAAGGTACAAGCTAAATCATATATTTATATGCTATATGTTATAAGATAATAATTTATTATTTATCCATTTACTGTGAAATTACTGGTTGGAAGTTATAACTTGAAACTTCAGTAATTTGTCCGTTAAGCCACCTGCTTGAGTACAGATTTTGAAAATATAGTAAATTACCCTAAAAACAATATATAATAATTATTTGTATATTACTTACTTATGGTAATTAACCCCTTACCACCCAGGCCAATTCTGACACTTCTCTCCTACATGTAAATATCATAATTTTTGTGCTCGAAAACTAATCAGAACCCCCAACTGTTATATATATTGTTTTAGCAGACATCCTAGGGAATAAAATGGTGGTAATTGCAACTTTTTATGTCACACGGTATTTGCGCGGCAATTTTTTTAAACGCAATTTTTTTGGGGGAAAAAAAACTGTTTCATGAATAAAAAAAAAACAAAACACTAACATTAGCTCGATTTTTTTTAATAATGTGAAAGATGATGTTACGCCGAGTAAATAGATACCTAACATGTCACACTTTAAAATTGCGCACACTTGTGGAATGGCGCCAAACTTCATTACTTATAATTCTCCATAGGTGACACTTTAAATTTTTTTTTTACATGTTTATAGTTACAGAGCAGGTCTAGTGCTAGAATTATTGCTCTCGTTCTAACGTATGTAACCTGTGTGTATCTGGCTCTGATACTAGCCAGTGCCACCACCAGCCACTGACCTCATCGCACGTCCATGGATTCTGTCCCCCTGCTGCTTGGTTGTTACGGACTCTTGTCCATCTGACCATGCATCCGAGATCCGGCGTCTGCCAGCTGGCCTGGTGCACTATCTTCAGTTCCACATTTCCTACAAGATATCCCGACATGGATCTCCTACAGGCACCCGTGCCACTCTGTGCCCTGTTATACCCTGTCATCATCCCCAAGGCAAACTGGACAAGAGGTGTAAGGGAAGCCCTCTCATCAACCTGGCCTCAACCAGGTACATGACCACTACATAAAGAAACACACTGTATATAACATGTGAGAATACCGTGATACGCACTGCAGCTTATGACCGCTTCCACACCAGTGACACCGCAAGCCCAGAAGACGGGGACATCCCCGGGCTGAGCCTCTACTGGATCGCCATAATCTGTTTTCTGAAGATCCTTTATACCCAGAAGATCTAGAAATAGACATGCAACAAGAACATGTCAGGACATTTGGATAATATAAAAACTATAACTATAAGAATACAGCTTTAATATAATAAAAACAGATTTAATACAACAAACATAGGATTTGCAACATGTAGTCTCACCTGTCCATCTCCCCCTTCAATGTGTTTTACCCCACTAAGGGCTAAATCATGTCCATGATCAAGACCTTAGTGGGGTGAAATGTCTTGAAGCAGGAGGTTGACAGGTTAGGAATCCTCTATTTGTTAAATGAAAATGGGTTTTACAGTGAAGGCATTCGTGTTCAGCCCGTTCATTTCTACTTTACAAACAGCACAGATGAGTGAGGATGCGTTCTTGGGCATGTACCTGATGGAAAGCCAGAGGAACAGGGAAAGAGGAAAGTTGGCAGCCGCATAGTTACTATTCTTCCCAATAATTATACAGCTTAGAGCCTCCATACATGGATCTCTGTGAGAAGCAGTGGTCTCTCTGGAGAGGTCCGATCCTGACCCCCACCCCTCCATTTCTCCCACGCTAATTCAGAGCTAGAGGTCTACAATCAGTGGCAATCATGAGCTTTGCTGATGCAGAGCTATAGGTCTGACTCAGCTTGGGATGTGTTGGACCTCTAAATAGAGGCCGCTGCTTCCACACAGACAGCAGGAGTCCTTCTCTATAATGATTCTGGCCAGTGGTGGCCCGTGCATTGAGGGCGCATGGGCGCCGCCCCCCCTATCCCTGCCACCGCCCAGCTATCAATGCGCCTGGCCCCTTTCAGGACACCGGGTGCATGGATTCCTATGGCGGGGGTGTTTTTTTTTTTTTTAAGCACCTGATTAGAGCCAGAGGCTCTAATAGGCTTAAAAAAAGGGTGGGCTCGGGGCGCAGGTCGTGAGACCTGTTTCTCAATTGGCCAAAGCGCCAGGAGATCCTATTGGATGTCTAGCGCTTTGGCGGTAGAGGAGCCACAGAGCGGAGGAAGCATGAGGAGCGGACATTGGAGCAGCCACTGCTGTCTGCACTGTGGGGGAGAGTGGAGACACAGGAGGATCCTCTCCAAAACCCGGTAAGTGACGGACCTCCCGCACGGGGGGGTGCTCCATATACCCTATCTGTAATGCTGGGCTATATACCCTGATCTGTGAGGCTGATCTGTATACTCTGTCCTGTGATGCTGATCTGTATACTCTGTCCTGTGATGCTGATCTGTATACTCTGTCCTGTGATGCTGATCTGTATACTCTGTCCTGTGATGCTGATCTGTATACTCTGTCCTGTGATGCTGATCTGTATACTCTGTCCTGTGATTTTGGGGCTGTATACCCTGTTCTGTGATGCTGAGCTGTATACTCATGACACTATAGGTGGAAGCAAGTGGAATACAGGAGATGGAGTGGGTGGATTCTATAAGGGGTGGGGCTTATGAAAAGGGGGAGGGGTAAAAAGGGGGAGGGGTAAATAGGAAGGACGGGGTCTGGGGTCTGGTGCCCCCCCCCCATCCTTAAACTTTACCAGCCGCCACTGATTCTGACAGAGGGTAGGCTTTTCTACTCAGGCTGTGACTGCTTTATGCTATAGAAAGAAAACAAACTGTAAGACATTGAACACCTTTTGAATGTATTTGGTCGATTTAAACTAGAGGTTCAACTGGGATATATGGGAAGGTCATATAGCAGTTGGTGATAAATTATACCAACAGACTCCTGGTCTCATTTTCCCAATAAAAGGAAAAAAACATATTTTTGTCACCTTCCCAAGACCCAAATCGGGCAGGCAATTTTGCCCTTGTCATCGCCCTGCTGGGGGTAAAGTGACTTAAACACCCTGGTCTCTTACATTAGTGAAAGTCATTATCCCAAAACATTTAAAAAATGCCAGTGATGAAGCAACATCAGAGAACCAGCTCCTTGGCATTGGCAGCGAAAGAGTGATGCTATAGGAGAGGGTGGTTTGAAGCCTTAGTGATTCTGGCAATGGAGAGCTGCCACCATTAGCAAATGTGACATAAGTCTTATCTTGTCCAGCAATGCCAAAAACCCTGTCATGGGGACTGGTAATGTTATGCTAAAGCTCAATAGTTCTGGCAGCAGCAGCGTGATATTGCTGTTAACACAACCCACTGGTGGGAGTTTCAGCTGGGGAAACCATTGCCCATGAACAGCTGGAAAGGGGTACGAAGGGAAGTGTACCACTTTCTTTTAGAGTTAAAGAAATTTTACATGTAGAATCTAATGGTTTTGGATTAATTTTATTTCACGTATTTACTTTTTTTTCATATGAATGCACACAAAAAATCCTAGTTTTACAAATAAACATTTTATACATGACAAAGGAATCCCAGAGCACTCGGAGATAGTTCAAGAGATAGCACAATAAAGAACCTTGCTTTATGGCTCTGTTTGTCTGATTGAAACCTCGTAGTGGGCCCAACTGATAGGGAAGAAGTCACTGCACAGATGACTCATTGGTGTCCCATGAACATGAAACCGGGTCCTCTGAGCACACCAAAAAAAATACAATGCTAATGTTGTAAAAATAAGAATCAAGCTTCTGCTGACTAAACAGAAAATTCTATCAAAGTAATATGTAATATTTCAAATTTAAACATAAAGTGTTATGTTAGTAGCCCTGACCATAAAAGACAAAGATTGAACATTTGTATAAAACCACTAAAACCAAATCTCAAGACACTGACCTGGGGAGCCGATATGGATGGGGGCCCCATGATACTGTTTCATAGGATGCGTTGCTATCGCTGCTGCATCTAATTTGTCCTGAGGAATCGGCCGCATGGTGACCACTAGATCGCAGGAGAAGTTGCCCACCCCGTGGCAGGGGACAGCTGTCTTCAGAAGAGAGACAACAATTCACACGGGGACTAAAGGGATGGAACTCAATAGGATTGCATCATCATTCATACACTCTTAGAGCCCTGTGATCAGTAAACAGGGCCCCACCTAAAAACACTGCCTCTTCAGGGACGTGCAGTCAGGGGAGGCAGGTGAGGCAGAGCCATGACCATCAAAAAAAAAAAAAAAACACCACTGGTCAAAATTTGGGGCTCCTATTATCTACGGCTCTGGAGATACGGGCCTCCCTGCGCAGCCTGTCAGAAGCTACATACAGAGCGGCCAGTTTAAATACAAGCTGGCACACTCTGTTTGCAGCAGACTGAGAGGATGAGCTCCCAGTGCCTCTCCTCACTTCTTGTCAGAGGCACTGAGCTCAATGGACAGCTTGGAGTCTTGGACCAATTATAAAGCACCATAGGCCCAAGCTGTCCAATAAAAATGCTGCAGTGGAGGCATGCCTCTCACTGCGGTGTCATAAAAGGAGGTGTGTGTCTAAAAGACAAATGCTCCCTTCCAGCCCAGTCCTCTTAACTACAAGGAAAAACATGGATTTATGTGTATAAGATTTTCCCACAATCCCATGTTTTTTCTCACACAGTTATGAGGGGAGAATCTGCTGCTGCTGAAAAGGTACTATTATAATCAAGCTAAATCATATATTATTATGCTATATGTTATAAGATAATCATGTATTATTTATCCATTTACTGTGAAATTACCGGTTGAAAGTTATAACTTCAAACTTTAGTCATTTGTCCTTTTAGCCACCTGCTTGAGTACAGTTTTGGAAAATATAGTGAATTACTTATTACTAAATTTATTTAGTGAAGCCAATTCTGACACTTCTCTCCTACATGTAAAAATCATAATTTTTTTGCTCAAAAATGACTCAGAACCCCCAAACTATATATATATATATATATATATATATATATATATATATATATAGTTTTAGCAGACACCCTAAGGAATAAAATGGTGGTCTTTGCAACTTTTTATGTTACACTGTATTTGCGCAGCAATTTTTCAAACGCTTTTTTTTTTTGGAAAGAAACTGTATCATGAATAAAAAAAGAAAAAAAGAAAACACTAAAGTTAGCCTGATTTTTTTGTATAATGTGAAAGATATTACGCCGAGTAACTAGATACCTAACATGTCACGCTTTAAAATTGCGCACACTCGTGGAATGGCGCCAAACTTCAGTACCTAAAAATCTCCATAGGCGACGCTTTATAATTTTTTAGAGGTTGCATGTTTAGAGTTACAGAGGAGGTCTAGTGCTAGAATGATCACAGTGTATGTAACCTGTGTGTATCTGGCTCTGATACTAGCCAGTGCCTCACCAGCCACCCACTGACCTCACCGCACGTCCCTGCGCCTCTTACCTTGTACATGCTCACATTACGCCCCTGCAGCACATTCCTCACAGGCACCCCAAGTTTTTGCACAGTGCTTTCGAAAGAGAAGCTGCAGCCCAGATAAAACGTCACCATGTCCTTCAACTGCTCTGAGTAGTTCTCGAGGCTGGCGAGACTTCCCGCGAAGGTGCCATTTTCATATCTCCGATACAGGAGGCAGTCCGTCCTACAACAAAACCCAGCAAGCTTCAGATATTACTTCAGGGACCATCACATTCGAATTACAACCTGCTCCAGGTTAAAGAGAAATATAAGATGAGGGCTACGTGGAATGTGAACCCTTACCAAAAAAAAAAAAAAAAAAAAAAAAAAAAGCTAAGCTGGGAAAGTCTGTGTTAAAGAGGAGTTCCGCCTGGGGAAAAAAAAAAATTAACAGTCAGCAGCTACAAATACTGTAGCTACTGACCTTTAATATATGGACACTTAACTTGTCCTGGGAGCTGACTTTTAATATATGGACACTTACCTTGTCCTGGGAGCTGACTTTTAATATATGGACACCTACCTTGTCCTGGGAGCAGAGATTTTCAGATCGGCTGTCGGGTGCTGCCGCCGCCATTCATCGTACGGGAAACCAGCAGTGAACCCTTTCGGCTTCACAGCTGGGTCCCTATTGAGCATGCGCGAAGTGCGCTGCGCTTTCTAACTGGCCCCGGCGGCAGAGGAAGGGGGCCGAACTTCCGAAGGGACGGCGCCTCTGCGCAGTCTCCCAAAAGTGGGGAAGAGTACCTGTCAAAAACAGGTACCTATTCCCCCCTCCCCCCTGAAAGGTGCCAAATGGGGCCTTGGAGGGGGGAAAGGAAGCAGGTAAGTGGAAGTTCCACTTTTGGGTGGAACTCCGCTTTAAAGAAGACCTCAACTTTGAAAGCAGTATCCAAAAAAGGCAAGCAGAGGGCAAAATACAAGTCACCGGTATTGCCTGTAGGTTCCCTGTAGCTGATCCTTTCCCCCTTACTGGCTTGCAATGCCTTGTTCTGCGCTGTGTCTTTGTATGGAGGGGCCATCTTGGTAGAGGCAGGGCTTTGCTTCCTCATACCAGAGCTGACCCCCTTATAACTGGAATATTTAAGAAGCAGCAGTGGGAGAATGGGACGAAGCACAGATTTACAGAATGAATGAAGCAGAAGCATCGATATCCTTGCACTGCAGGTCCATGGGTACAGCTTCCTCTCCACCAAGAACAGTGATCAGCACAGTAGTGGCATTATCTTATAAATGGTGGGGTAACTATAGAGGTAGAGCAAGCACAGATCCACAGAATGGATGAAGCAGAAGCAGGGAGATCCTTGCACTGCAGGTCCTCAGGTACAGCTTCCTCTCCACCAAGAACAGTGATCAGCACAGTAGTGGCATTGTCTAATAAATGGTGGGGTAACTATAGAGGTAGAGCAAGCACAGATCCACAGAATGGATGAAGCAGAAGCAGGGAGATCCTTGCACTGCAGGTCCTCAGGTACAGCTTCCTCTCCACCAAGAACAGTAATCAGCACAGTAGTGACATCATCTGATAACTGGTGGGGTAATGATAGAGGTAGAGCAAGCACAGATCCACAGAATGGATGAAGCAAAAGCAGGGAGATCCTTGCACTGCAGGTCCTCAGGTACAGCTTCCTCTCCAGTAGAGAGAACAGTGATCAGCACAATACTGAAATCACCAAATATTAAAGTGTCCCCCAGCATGATGGATCATTCATATGCAGAAGGAGTTAAAGAATGGCATAGAAGACAAATGTCCTATCACACTTACCGTATATCTGACTCGGTGCTCAGTGGTGGACACTTCAATTCACCTGGGGCACTGCGATATAACAGAGGAAGGGGGCCACTGTTGGCTCGACAGAACTTTTCAAAATCATCAGCCAGTGATCTGTGCAGGATTACCACATTGGCTTGATTATAGCCTAGAAACAAAAAAAAAAAAAAAAAAAAAAAACAGCACAGTCAGTGTTGATGGGGTAATCCCTCCAGCAGTGCTACTGTGTTACTATACTGTGGCTCCCTGCTGGCAGAACACCATGATTACTGCTGGCGGCTATACCTGCCAGCAGTTATCGTATGCAAAAAATCTGACAGGTTGGTTGTATTGAAGTTGATCGCTTGATCGACTTCAGTACAACCAGCCTGCCCATAGATGGATCGAATACCTGCTGACCCCGGCCAAGTTTCCATCCATCTATGGCCAATTTTACTGTCAAATTACCCAACGCTGCAAAATTTGGACTGAGCACCTATGACCTCTAGTTACAAAAATGTTAAAGGAAAACCATAATGATTTTGGCTCCCTTTTTTAATTTAATTTATTTTTTTAATCAGAAGAAAGTTTTTAAATGTTACATAAACACTCACAAAAGAATGTAAAGTTGTAATGTACAAAAACAAATAGTCAATTACAGCTACAACTTCATACAGACGTCAGCTCACAACCCCACCTAGTGGCTGAAAACAGAAATGACAGTACCAATAGAGCACTACTATGGCACAATCCAAAGTCAGCTCGTAGTAACCAACATTAAAGCGGAGGTCCGCCCATCGCTACAAATACTGAAGCTGCTGACTTTTAATATTAGGACACTCACCTGTCCTGGAGTCCAGCGATGTAGGCACTGCAGATGATGTTTCCATCAGCTGTCGAGTGCTGCCGCCGCCATTGCCAGAAAGGGAGCCCGGTAGTGAAGCATTACGGCTTCACGCCAGGTCCCTACTGCGCATGCGCGAAGCACCCGCTGCGAGCGCTGACGTAATGCGCCACGGCCGTGGTTACGGGAAGTAGGGACAGGATACCTGTCAAAGACAGGTATCCGCTCCCCCCTGCCCCCGAAAGGTGCCAAATGTGGCACGGGAGGGGATGGGGGGGGAGACAAATGAGCGGAAGTTCCACTTTTGGGTGAAACTCCGCTTTAAGGCTCCATTCACACCTGGGCGATTTGAATTGCGGGCAGAATCGATGCGATTCTGCCTGTGATTCCAAATTGCAGCAAATCATGGGACGCGTGTGTAATGCCGTTGCTTCTTAACCGCACCCCAATCGCACCGCGATTTTGCCAATCATAAGCTGCAGCGTCACACGTTGCGATTTGCCGTGATTGGGGTGCCATTAAGAAGTAATGGCATCGCACACACACGTCCCGTGAATCATGGTGATTCTGCCCGCATATCAAATCGCCCAGGTGTGAACGGAGCCTAAGTAATAAAAAGGCACTCTACCCCAATATCCTATCAATAATCAGGTCTACTGGAGCCAATCCTGATACATCAAGCCTACCCCCCCCCAAACCCTCTCAAATTTAGTGGGGTATCCACGGTGCTGGTAAATAACCCATTCATGTATTAAAGTAGTACCCATATGGTCTAATCATTCCCTTTAACGTATACATTACAAGCTGAGTTTTTTGTTTTTTTTTACTCTATGTATACAATATTTGGTTTATAAATACATGTATTACATGAGCAAGGATTTCCAGAGCCCTACTGGCTATCCAAGGAAATGCCATAGACGTAGCTGCCTTCATTGGGGTCTGCTCTCTCTAAATTGAAACCTTGGATGGTGCCACCCGATATGAGAAGAATCTCTGCTTTGACTCACATGCCTTTGTGCACATATCAGCTTGAGCTACAGAACTCTATAGAATAGGATTTGTACGACAAAGGGAGGCCACACCTGCATCTGCTAGTGTGATAGCAGAACACACAATATTTACATGCAATATTTAATAAAAGTATATATGTATATATATCAGTATGCAAAATATTATTGGACGGGGGCCTAACACAGACTGATCGATCTATTTATATGAAATGCATAAACTTCCATTATTCCATCATGTGGAATTCATCTGCAGGAGATGGTGCAGCTCTGTAGGGTGGTGAACGCTCCACTGATCATTCGTACATTGGACTCGTACAAGTCTGTGTGTCTTGTAATTATTTACCAAAAGACAGTAAGTCAAAGTTCACCCCCTTCTCACCACTTGTGATCTGTGCCAGTGAGGCCACCATGACACTGCATTAGTAAATAGATAGGAAGGTATATCATATTTACTTCTTTTAAACTTTTTTACATTTCTTCATTTGCTTCCTGGTTTCTGGCCTAGGCAAAGACAATGTTATATATCCCAGGAGTCTTCAGGAGGGGAGGAGGGGCTTTCTCAACTAAGCCCACCCTCCTGCCTGTGTTCTATCAGAATGCCGCTACCCATAAGAAAGTGCAACCGAAGTGGCGTTCTGTCGCGGACATCTTGGTACACCCCGCACTCGGCCGCAGTAAGCCTACAGTCTGAAGTCGCAAAGCGGGCATCTTTTTACACCCACCAAAGTCTTGCATTTCACACTTATTTTTACCAGTAAACTGAGCTTATATTGTGAAATACAGGATTTTGAAATCCATCAAGCCGTTTTGATGTTGAATCTTAAAAGCAGAGGTGTTCTGTCAGATTAGCAAACCTGTGAGATCAGCAGGCTTGCCGCTGCTTTTAAAATTCAACATCAAAACAGATTCACGGATTTCAAAATCCTGTATTTCACAATATAAGCTCTGTTTACTGGTAAAAATGTGTGTGAAATGCAAGACTTCGGTGGGTGTAAAAAGATGTCTGCTTGCAACTGTTCTGACAAAATGTCAAACCCGACAGGATATCGAACCACGTCACTTCCTGTGACATGGAATCAGCTGCGCAGGAAAACCACACGCACTGCGCATGCGCACCGAGTCACCTGCGCATGCGCAGTGCGTCATCCCTAACGTCAGGATACTGCATGTCAAATTAATCGACCGACGGCCATGTCGTTACACACTCTCAGTTGTACTGAGCCTGCAGTCAGAAGGCGGCAGCGGACATCTTTTTTACGCCCACCCAAGGAAGGAAGTGACGTTTCTACAGTCAGAAGGCGGTGTTCTGACAAAATGTCGAACCCGGCAGAATATCGAACCACATCACTTCCTGTGACGTGGAATCAGCTGTTGCAGAAAACCACACACACTGCGCACGCGCACCGAGTCACCTGACGTCAATTCATCGACCGACGGCCATGTTGTTACACCCCACACCCGGCTGTACTGAGCCTGCAGTCAGAAGGCAGCAGCGGACATATTTTTACACCCATCCAAGTCTTGCATTCCACATTTATTTTTAGCACTAAACTGACCTTATATAGTGAAATACGGGATTTTCAAATCCGTCACACTCTTTTCACGTTGAATTTTAAAAGCGGAGGTGTTCTGTCAGATTAGCAAACCTGTCAGATCTGCAGGATTTCCGCTGCTTTTAAAATTTAACATCAAAACAGTGTCACGGACTTCTAAATACTGTTTTGCACTATATAAGCTCAGTTTGTTGTTAAAAATAAGTGTGGAATGCAAGACTTTGGTGGGTGTAAAAAGATGTCCGCTGCCCCCTTCTGACTGCAGGCTCGGTGCGGGGTGTAGCAAGATGGCCGTCGAATTTGACATGCAGTGTCCTGACGTCAGCGTCGACGCACTGCGCATGCGCAGGTGACTCGGTGCGCATGCGCAGTGTGTGTGGTTTTCTGCAACAGCTGATTCCACGTCACAGGAAGTGATGTGGTTCGATATTTTGCCGGGTTCGACATACTGTCAGAACACCGCCTTCTGACTGTAGGCTAACTGCAGGTGAGTGCGGGGTGTACCAAGATGGCCGTGCCGGAACGTCACTTCCTTTACATATTCTGATGGGTAGCGGCTTTCTGACAGGACACCTGCGTGTTTGAGATAAGGGAAGATGGATTCCAGAAAATAAATGCTATATGAATCATCTGCCCTTACTCAAAATGGCCGCTGCCAGAAATGCTGGGGGGGGGGGGGTTCAAAGTGATTTCCAATCAAAATAGAGCATGGAGACATGGATGGATGGGGGATTTTTGCTTTAAGTATTAAAAATTAATGAAATAAAGTTTTCAGTTTAGGTACATTTGAGTTTCACTTCAATGTCATCGGTCAGAATACAAAATTCCAGTTCTTACCAGCAGACATGCCCGAGGTGTTGCGGATCACGATTTTGTTCTGACGGATTAAATTCCGGGCCGTAGCGGGGAGGAGAGTCCGTAAGGCCTGCAGGCAAACCATATCAGAGGCCTCCTGAGAAACAAACCACAAACACAGCTCAGTATCAAGTGATGAGTATAGTCTGTGGACTACAGAACACCTCCTCTTTATGCTATAGAGATGAGAAGAGGAGGGGGTGGTGGTGTTCAGTAGTCCTAAAAAAATTGTCTGTCCTAGGCTGACAACGCTGCTTCTCCATTGATACAGCACAGTGATTCAGTGTTGTCACCCTACACGCAGAGGTCTCAATCTGGCGACCCTCCAGCTGTTGCAAAACTACAATTCTCATGAGGCATTGCGAGGCTCACAGTTACAAGCGTGACTCCCACAGGCGGAGGCATGATGGGACTTGTAGTTCCGAAACAGCTGGAGGGCCGCCAGTTTGAGACCCCTTCCTTACAGACTGGAAAGCTGCAATAGATTACAAATTTTCGTAGGTTTAAATACCGGTATTAAAACAGAAAAGACAACATTTATTATATTGCAGCTTGCCCATTCTTAGATGTGATGGCTGCATTAGTTTTCTTTTTATAGGCTTTTTTCCTTTATTTTCACCTGGTGATCTGGCCGGTAAGTCTGTTTTTTTTTTTTTTTTTTTTTTCAACTTTCTTTTAACAGACCAAGCTGACCAGCAAAGTGTCATTAAGAAGGATGAGACAAACCATTTACCACTGACAGAGGTGCTTACAGTGATCAGCTTTTATGTATGTAAAATCTTTATCCTAAAAGGGAAAAAAAATTGCTGTAACGGATTTTAAAGTGTGAGCTGGAGTTTGGCTTCAGTTTGTTAGTGTATCTAAATCTGCCAGTATGTTTACTCCCCCCAAACTGAAAATGCTACGGTCTGCTGTGCCCCCTGTTCTCCTTCATCCAGAGTGGGGGCGTCCTAATACAGGTGGTGTGTTACTGGCCAGATCACCGGGGGAAAACAGAGGGGAAAAAAGCTTAAAAAAAAAAAAAAAAAAAAAAAAGAAGAAAACTAACACAGCCGCCACATTAGTAAACTGCTATATATTACATTTCTTTTTTTTTTTTTTTTTTTTTGATCTGATGCTTTCCAGCCTGGAGGAGAGAAAGAGGACCTGTCACGCACCATTCCTATTACAAGGGATGTTTACATTCCTGGTAATAAAAATAAAAGTTATACAATTTTTTTTTTTTTTAAAGGGAAAGTATGGAAATTAAAAAAAATAAAATAAACAATAAAAAAAATGTAAGTGCCCCCAGTCCCCGCGAGCTCGCACGCAGAAGCGAACGCATACGTAGGTCACACCCGCATACTTAAACAACGTTCAAACCACACGTGTGAGGTATCGCCACGAACGTTAGAGTGAGAGAAACAATTCTAGCGCTAGACCTCCTGTGTAACTCACAAAATGTAACCTGTAAAAAAAAAATTGAAAACGTCGCCTATGGAGATTTTTAAGTACTGAAGGTTGGCGCCATTCCACAAGTGTGCGCAATTTTAAAGCGTGACATGTTTGGTATCTATTTACTCGGCGTAACATCATCTTTCACATTATACAAAAAAAATGGGCCAACTTTACTGTTTTTTTTATTTGTTCATGAAAGTGTTTTTTTTTCCAAAAAAATTGTATTTGCTGCACAAATACCGTGTGACAAAAAAATTGCGAGGACCCCCATTTTATTCCCTAGAGTCTCTGCTAATATATATATATATATATATATATATATATATATATATATTTATATGTTTGGGGGTTCTGAGTAATTTACCAGCAAAAAATGATGATTTTTACATGTAGGAGAGAAGTGCTGGAATTCGCCCGGTGGGTAAGTGGTTAATGCATAGGAACCCCTTTAAGCTTCCCCAGCTTCTCAGTGTCACAAGAAATATCTATACAGTATATCTACAGAGAATTAAATTGTCTCTAGACCACCTACCTCAGGTACTGACCCTACAGGCGAGTCCATGGCAGTCTTGGACTCTTGCTATCACAGGATAGGACTGCATATAACTGCAGCAAAACTCACTTATTTATAAGCAGCAATCGTTAACCTACTAGTTAAACAGTCATCACGCTACTATGAGCCCTGTTTGTAAATACCTGACTTAAAGTGAACCTAAGTCTCGGTTCACACTGGCATGACTAGTCGCCTGACAAGTTGCACTCCATTAAGCGCAATGGAACCGTCGTAAATCGGAGTGAGTCAAGGTTCCTGCACTACTTGGGGGCGAGTTCTGCAGTCTTGTAGCTGTATATCTGCAGTGTGAGATTATCTAAGGCACCGCTGTCTCTAACCGTTAGTCTCACCAGATTTGGAGTGAGGTTTGGTGATGTCATTACTGTGTTGATCACCATTCTGCTTGCTGGAGGGAAAGCTGTACCTGAGGACCTGCAGTGCAAGGATTTTCTTGCTTCTGTTTCATTTTTGTTCTGTGTATCTGTGCTTGCTCTACCTCTATTATTACCCCACCTGTTATCAGATGATGTCACTACTGTGCACCAAAATAGATTCTCCTACTCCTCCTGAGTGTGGCGATACCACATGTGTGAGACTTCCACAGCCTGGCCACATACAAAGGCCGAGTACAGCTGAGCATGGCTGAGCATGGCAGAGTATGGCGGGGTATTGCTGGGTATTGCGGAGTATTGCTGGGTATTTCAGAGTATTGCAGAGTATTGCTGGGTATTGCAGAGTATTGCAGAGTATTGCTGGGTATTGCAGAGTATTGCTGGGTATTGCAGGGTACAGGCATACCCCACTTTTAAGTACACAATGGGGTTTATTTACTAAAGCTGGAAAGTGCAAAATTAGGCTCACTTTTGCATAGAAACCAATGAGCTTCTAACCCCAGCTTGTTCAATTAAGCTTTGGTAATAAAACCTGGCAGCTGATATGGCCGGTATGCCTGTATTGCGGGGTATTGCGGAGTATTGCTGGGTATTGCAGAGTATTGCTGGGTATTGCAGAGTATTGCTGGGTATTGCAGAGTATTGCTGGGTATTGCGGGGTATTGCGGGGATGTGCAGAGTATTTCAGAGTATTGCAGAGTATTGATGGGTATTGCAGAGTATTGCGGGGTATTGCAGGGTATTGCGGGGTATTGCAGAGTATTGCGGGGTATTGCGGGGTATTGCAGGGTATTGCGGGGTATTGCAGAGTATTGTGGGGTATTGCGGGGATGTGCAGAGTATTTCAGAGTATTGCTGGGTATTGCAGAGTATTGTAGGGTATTGCACAGGCTATTGCAGAGCATTGCACAGGGAATTGCAGAGTAGTGCAGGGTATTGCTGATCATGGAGGGATGGCTGAGCATGGATGGATGGATCCATGGACGTGACTGCACATGTCACAGAGCAGCGCTGTGGGCACTACACATCCAGCCCACAGCACTGCTGCCATCTGATCCCTCCCCCTCTGTACCGATCGGTTTGTTTACATGTGATCGCTCCGCAATCAACAGCCGTTTACCGTGATCTGCCGGGTCCTCTGTACCCAGCGGTCACGGATGTTCTCGGGTGCGCGCCCCAGGGGGGAATTCTGGGAGGACATCACTGTACGCTCTCCCAGAGTTAAGAAACCGCCCTGTAGCCGTCATTCGGCTATGGGCCGGTTGTTAAGTGGTTATAAAGCCTGAAGATTTTTAATGCATGGAGGTAAAAAACCTTCAGTACGACGCTACCCCCCGCAGCCCCTGTTCTGACGAGAAGTGCCCTCCTATCGGATAGTGTCCGCCCCGTACTGCGCAGGCGCAGCGCTTGCGCAGTACGGAGGACAAGGAGACGCCGAAAGTCTCCAAAGTTGACCAGCTGACCATCAGCTGTACACGGCGCTTGGGCACTTAATAGTGAACGCTTTGTAACAGGGCCCCTCGCGGGCTCGCCACGCTTAGGGCACGGCCTCGCTGCGCTCGGCATCTTTTTTATTCTAACTTGTCCACTTGGATAGTGGGGCATGAACCTGGACTTAGGGCAGAATAAGTGCGCAGGCGCCGTGTAGAGCTGACGATCAGCTGTTGAACTTCGGAGTCTTTCGGCGTTTCATCTGTCCTCCGTACTACGCCTGCGCAGTACAGGGCGGACACTATCCGATGGGGGACTGTATTCGACAAGACAGCCCCCCCCGTAACGCTTACCCAGGCCCAATCCCGATCTAGCGATGTGCATGGGAGCGGATGCTGTCCCAGCTCTCTGCCTCCTCATTGGCCGAGAGACAGCAACGGGAGCCATTGGCTCCTACTGCCGTCAATCACAGCCAGTGAGGAGGGAGCGAGGGCAGGGCTGAGCCCCGTTCTATGCGTCTTATGCTTTTCCGTTCTGCTTTTCCTTTTGCTGACCAATCACAGGCTGGAGGAGGGACAAGAATTGCAAGTGTTACCGAACTGGAGAAGAATCAGATGTCCTGTGCATAGCTGTGCTGTGCGGCAGAGCTGTGTAAATCCCAGGACTGGATAGACAGAAATACAAATCCTTTGGAAGGTAGAACTATTGCAATATTTGTATTTCATCTGTGAGTTTGGCTTGATTTGCCTGGAGTTCAGTTTTAACTAGCAACGTTAGTACATGCCGCTTTGCAACTATTGGGGAGTTACAAGCCCCACAACAGCTAGCATTGCATGCTGGGGTTTGTAGTTCACATAAACAATACATCTGCACCCGCAGGGAATGATAAGTCTGTACAGACACAAAGTAGAACAGCTGCTCACCTTCCAATGTGATTGAAATGTCAGTTGCAGAATAGTCACCGTGCTATAAATGAGACCTCCGAACAAAGGTTCCTATGGAAGAAACGTTCTGCCTACCACAGCGACATCTTGTGGACAAATAATACAACTACAGTTTTTCATGGCTCATTTGTTTTTGTTTTTTTAACAGAAAAGTTTATTAATGGACAAGGTAATAATAGGATTTTTATAACAGCTTACCTGTAAAATCCTTTTCTTGGAGTACATCACGGGACACAGAGCCATAGTATTAACTATATGGGTTATATAGGCCCCCTTTAGGTAATGGACACTGGCACACCCTAGACAGGAAGTTTTGAGCCCCTTTCACACTGGAGCGTTTAGCAGGCGCTATAGCGTTAAAAATAGCGCCCTAAAACAGCTGCTCCATTCACACTGGAGCGGTGCGCTGGCAGGGCGTCAGAAAAAGTCCTGCCAGCAGCTTCTTTGGAGCGGTGAACTCACCGCTCCTCCACCGCTGCTCCCCATTGAAATCAATGGGGCAGTGCTGCGATACCGCCGGCAAAATGCCGCTGCGGCGGCGTTTTGTGGGCAGATTTAACCCCTTTTTGACCACTAGCGGGGGGTTAAAACTACCGCTAAAACAACGGTATAACAGCGCTTTACCGGTGACGCCGGTGGCGGTACAGTGTGAAAGGTGTCTAATGCCCTAAAAAGATGTCTAATGTACATACGCTCGGATTTTCCGACGGAGAAAGTGCGATCGGATTGTGTTGTCGGAAATTCCGATTGTGTGTGGGCTCCATTGGACTTTTTCCGTCGGAATCTCCGACACACAAAGATTGAGAAGCAGGATATACAATTTTCCGACAACAAAATCCGATCCTTTAAATTCCGACCGCGTGTAGACAAATCGGACGCACAAAGTGCCACGCATGCTCAGAATAAATTAAGAGACGAAAGCTATTGGCTATTGCCCCGTTTATAGTCCCGACGTACGTGTTTTACGTCACCGCGTTCAGAACGATCGGATTTTCCGACAACTTTGTGTGACCGTGTGTATGCAAGACAAGTTTGAGCCAACATCCGTCGGAAAAAATCAGATGGATTTTGTTTTCGGAATGTCCGATCAATGTCCGATCGTGTGTACGGGGCATTACTCCCTATATAACCCCTCCCCTTACCGGGAGTACCTCAGTTTTTGTAGCAAAGCACTACACGTGTATACCAGAAGAGGGGAGGGGCCTCTGTGTCCCGTGATGTACTTCAAGAAAAGGATTTTACAGGTAAGCTGTTGTAAAAATCCTATTTTCTTTATTGTACATCACGGGACACAGAGCCATAGTAGTAACTGTGCCTGCAGCACACTGTGCCCAAAAGGCGATATCCTCCTGTCTTTTTACATCCACCTGATAGAATCTGGTGAATGTATGGACTGAAGACCAAGTTGCGGCCTTGCAGATTTGGGCCATGGAGGCCTGGTGATGCACTGCCCACAAAGCACTAAAGGGGCGTACAGGTACGTCCCTTTAAATTTGCCGCCTTTCGGGCGCGCGCATGCCCGCCGCATGCCGCGGGAGCATGCCCGCAGGTCCCGGGAACTCGATGTTCTCCGGCGGCCCGCGATTGCGGTGTGGAGAGGTAGAACGGGGAGATGCCTATGTAAACAAGGCATTTCCCCGTTCTGCCTTGTGTCATGACAGAGATCTACTGCTCCCTGTCATCGGGAGCTGTGATTGCTGTCATGTCCTAGGTAGCCCCTCCCCCCACAGTTAGAATCACTCCCTAGGACACACTTAACCCCTTCATTGCCCCCCCTAGTGGTTAACCCCTTCCCTGCCAGTGTGATTTACACAGTAATCAATGCATTTTTATAGCACTGATCACTGTATAAATGACAATCGCAGATCACCGCCATTACTAATAAAAAAAAGATTAAATAAAAAATGCCATAAAACTATCCCCTATATTGCAGACACTATAACTTTTGCGCAAACCAAGCAATATACTCTTATTTCGATTTTTTTTTACCAAAAATATGTAGAAGAATACATATCGGCCTAAACTGAGGGAACATTTTTTTCTTTTTATATATTTTTGGGGGATATTTATTATAGCAAAAAGTTAAAAATATTGCGTTTTTTTTCAAAACTGTCGATCTTTTTTCGTTTATAGCGCAAAAAATAAAAACCGCAGAAGTGATGAAATACCACCAAAAGAAAGTTCTATTTGCGGGAATAAAAGGACGAAAATTTTGTTTGGGTACAGCGTCGCACGACCGCGCAATTGTCAGTTAAAGCGATGCTAGGCGGAATCGCAAAAAGTGCTCTGGTCAGGAAGGGGGTAAAATCTTCCGGGGCTGAAGTGGTTAATAAGAACAGGCCCGGAATGGTTGAAAAGGGCTTCTGTAAACTTCATTGCACACATAACCCATTTATGATGGAAAGTAAAACAAATCTTAATGCCTGAAACCAGTTTTGCAACTTTGGTATGTCTTAGTAAAACTGTACATGCCATATACTGCTTTTTTTTTCAGGATAAATATGACTTTCATTTGGGTGGTAAATGCTAATGGTTATCTCCTGATTTTTTTTTTATTGTCAAATGAAAACTGGCCAAAAATTTAAAAAATATATATTTTTTAAAATGTAGCTGTATATTTCTTGCAATTATCATGACCCACCACTGAAGAACAACCCAGAATAAGTTATACTACTCCTGACTATCTCAACAATACCACATATGTGTATGTGTAGCACCCTGATGTTTAGGCTGGGTTGCTAGTACATTTACCTGCCAGGTATAGTTGTCTTGGCCAATTGATAGGAGATCAATAGACTCCACCCTAAGTCTGGAATTGCTGCACTTCTCTCTTCTGTCACTAGATGGCCGGGTATCTGGTGACATTAGATAAGACAAGGGGATTGCAAGGACAGATTAGGAATAGATGGGGTATCTCAGCCAATGGGCACGGATCTTTTTGGGTCCTTGGCCTACTGGGAGAGCCTATTTATTTGGGTGAGGTCAGGTGATCGGGGTTCTGTGCCACCTGGATGGCTGTCTGGGTGGATGTGTGTTGTGCTTCCCCGGGCTGCTAGGTCAGAGCCTGAGGCCTATCCCGGGCACATCTGGCTGCTAGGCTGTCTGAGGGCCTATCCAGAAGCAAGAGCACAGCGTAGGGTTGGGACTGCGGCTTGCAGTCCAACCAGAAGTGATGGTTCTGCCGGCCGGAGAACCTGTCGTGGTCAGAGGTAGAGGGAAAGCTGTCGCCACTAAGGGACCATCCACCTTATTACCAGGGACCACCGTGAATAGCTGAAGCAAGTACCGCAGCAGTATTCTCACCAACTGGGCATGGTGAAGAGTTGGGAAACTTCAGCAGATGTCAAGCCAGGGACCCAGTCAGCAGACGTAACGCTTGCAGAGCAGCCTTGTGTGCCAAGCCAGGGACCGAGCAGGCCAGTAGGGTGACACATGAGGAGTATCTGTGAGTGCCAAGCTAGGGACCCAGCAGGGACATGGGGGTGACGCTCGAGGAAGATTCTCAGTGAAAAGATTGGAAGAGCTCAGGAGATCCAGTGGCAGTGGATCAGCGGGTCTAGGTGATAGACTAGGAGCTCAGTTGAGTGGAGACAATGGCGTCCCTAGAGGGGAGCCAGAGAGGGCCCTGACCCCCCCCCCCCAACATTATGCTATGCCCCACCATGTGCCCCCCCCCCCCCCCCCCATTATAAAAAAAATGTATTTTTTTTTTTTTACAAAAAGGCAATGTCTAAGAGGGAGAGCATCCCCAGTCAGCTTCTGCGGGTGATTCCTCCCCCCTCCCTCTGCTCGCTGACACTGCATAATGCGAGCGCTCACACAACCACGGCCGCCCGATCTGCTCCTTCCCCTGCATCCTCATTGGCAGGGAGAAAAGCGAGTTGCAGGAAGGACTCTACCAGGACTCTCAGTCACTGACAAAACATACTGTAAATTCCAATAGATGCCAGACCAGCGCTGTCAATAGCAGAGGCAGGACAGCAAGAGGAGGCTGGGGAACCCCACAGTGGCAGAACACCAGGGCCCGGCGGCAAGACAACCTTTGCAACCCTGATAGTTCTCCTACTGCTTTGGACCCTTATATTTTCTTGGTATGCTGGTGACATATATCTCTTGTTTTATGCCACCCTGGGGGGGCCCCAATACAGTAGGAAGGGAGCTCACATGTGAAAGGGCCGTTGTGGGATCGTAGTAAATGGCCCCAGGATATATATATATAATTGCATTTTATAGTTGCCCCCCTACTTTTTGTCCCTGTCCCCCCATGTGCCCCCCCTAAATATGAAAGCTGGAGACGCCACTGAGTGGAGATCTAAACAAGGAGATTGTGGAGGAAGTGAAAGAGTTCATTACAACTTTTGTTAGAAACTGTTCAAGATTGTTGCCATAGGAGACACTGGGGTTGATTTACTACAACTGAAAAGTGCAAAATCTGGTGTAGCTCTGCATGGTAGCCAATCAGCTTCTAACTTCAACTTGTTCAATTAAGCTTTGACAAAAAACCTGGAGGCAGATTGGTTTCTATGCACAGTTGCACCAGATTTTTCACGTTGCAGTTTTAGTAAATCAACCCCAATGCGTCTAAACATGCATGGTCTCTTGCTGGATGCCTTTCCCTGCATGACCGTCTACCTATAGAAGTCTCGGAGACTGCTAATTAACATTGCAACTACTAAAGGGTATCTTGGCCCTAATCCTCTCTCCCACAGTTCTGTTCAAGAAAAAATAAATCACGTATGCATTCAAGAAGTGTCTGGTGCCCGTTAACCTGTTCCCGACCAGCTGCCGCAGTTTTACTGCGGCACAATAGCACGGGCAGGCGAATCAACGTTATGTTACGTCGCTTCCTTAGGCGGCCACTAGGGGCACGCGTGCCCGCTGCTCGCCCCCGGAGCCAATGCGAGCGCCCGGCGGACTTGGTGACTGCCGGGCTCCCGCGATTGCTTGCGACACGGCAAGAACCGGGATCTCTGTGTGTAAATACAGAGATCCCGGTTCTCTGAGGGGAGAAGTGACAGATCGTCTGTTCATACAAAGTATGAACAGCGATCTGTCATCTCCCCTAGTCAGTCCCCTCCCCTCTTCAGTCAGAACACACTTGCGGGAACACAGTTAACCCCTCGATCGCCCCCTAGTGTTAAGCCCTTCACTGCCAGTGACATTTTTACAGTAATCAATGCATTTTTATAGCACTGATCGCTGTATTAATGCCAATGGTCCCAAAAATGTGTCAAAATTGTCCGATGTGTCCACCATAATGTCGCAGTCATGATAAAAATCGCAGATCGCCGCCATTACGAGTAATAAATAAATAAATATGCTATAAATCTATCCCCTATTTTGTAGACGCTATAACTTTTGCGCAAACTAATCAATATACGCTTATTGTGATTTTTATTACCAAAAATATGTAGAAGAAAACATATCGGCCTAAACTGAGAAAAAAAATAGCTTTTTTTAAAAAAAAAATGGGCATATGTATTATAGCAAAAAGTACAAAATATTGTGTTTTTTTCAAAATTGTCGCTCTTTTTTTGTTTATAGCGCAAAAAATAAAAACCTCAGAGGTGATCAAATACCACCAAAAGAAAGCTCTATTTGTGGGGGAAAAAAAGGACGTCAATTTTGTTCGGGTGCAACATCGCACGACCGCGCAATTGTCAGTTAAAGCGTCGCTGTGACTGGCCGGAGCAGCGATGACGTCACTCTGGCGCATGCGTGCGGGAGCCGTCGGTGACGGCATGATCGCCTTCACTAACCGTAGACATCGGTGCCCGTTTTTAGGAAAATAGCTCCTTAACCGTGTAGGTTAAGGAGATATTTCTTGCACCTACAGGTAAGCCTTAATCTAGGCTTACCTGTAGGTTAAAGTGGTCTTTAAGGTTGACTTTAAAGACGGGGGGGGGGGGGGGGGGGCTATGCATACAAAGTTCCTTGAACACACATGACGCACATTTGCACAGCTCCAAAGAAAGTTACTATGTTCTATGTAATAGAAGTATCTCTTATGACCCAAAGTGACAAATATCGGCCACAACTTTTATTATTTTTCTGATTGAGGCATTTCAAAAGTAATGCCACATTATGGCCACTAGATGGCACTAATGATCATACAAGATCGTTCTATAACACAGAATACAGAACATTTCAATTGGAGCTGTGAATTTGTCACATTCATTCAGTGAACTTTTTCTACATAGACCCCTAAGGCCCCATTCGCACCTGAGCGTTTTGTAGCTTGAAGCCTGAAGCTACAAAACGCTTGAGGGGAAAAAAAAAATCCATTATTCTCTATGGAGATGGTTCACATCTCCACTCCAAGTCGCCCGAAGCCCTACGCCTGAAGCTCAAACAAGTTCTGGACCCTCTTTTGTCGCTCGAATCGGGCAGATTTGGGCGTTTTAGGAGCAGGAAGCAGATGACAAAATCTAAAAACTAGGGCTGTTACTGATTAAAATTTTTGCGTTCGATTAATCGTTTTTCTTTTATTTTAATCGATTAATCAACTAATTTCGATGAATTATAACGCACATACAGATCCAACTACTTTTAGCTGACGTCATGCGTAGCTCCTCCCCCGCACGCATTACGTTCAATTAGAACTTCCTCAGCGGGGCGGGGCTACGGCACCGTTGTGCATCAGGGGGACCGATGGAGAGCCAGAGACATCCATCACCTGCTGAGACAGCAAAGTGTCAGCTCTTTGGAAAAAAAGTGCCCTCATCGTAAATGTTTCTTGATTGCTGGGATAACCAATCAATGTCAGTTCATCGTCAAACTGACTTACAGCCAGGAAAGCCCTCAGATATGTTGATTTTCATAGCCAAGACCAGGATTTACATAGATGTTTGTCTGAATACTTTGACCAGTGAGATCAATCAAATCGTTAGGATCGTTCTTCCTCAATTTATGATTTCATGGACATCGACGTCACCGGACTCCTCCCCCCCTTCCCTTCGTTAGCAGACGGAGGCACTTGGGGAAGGGGGGGGGGGGAGTCTGGTGACGTCGATGTCTGTGATGTCACCGGATCTCCGACGGAACTCCCTGAAGACCCAGAAGCCGGCGGAGAGGTGAGTACCGATCAAAAGAATTTTGATCGATCAAAAAATTAACGATTAATCGAAGAATTATGCTTTAATTTTCCCAGCCCTACTAAAAACATAACAACAAATGATGAAACAGATGATCATTTTTCCTATTGGCTAATAAAATAAACGTCAAAGCTCAAAAACGTCGGAAAACGCTGCATGGAAATGCGCAAATACGCCCGACAAAACGCAGGAAAAACGCTCAAAAAGGCTACGCTCAGGTGTGAATGGGGCCTAACTGACATTGACACTGAATAAAATTTTTTTTTTTTAAACCTACCTAAAAACAAACTGACCATGCATGACCTTTAAACCCCTGCTCATAACCTTTGACCCCTAGCCTTGACCCAAACACTGATCTATCTTCATTTCATTTATTTATTTTACACAACTCTTGTATATTTTTGTTTCCATTCTTCTCCTCTAGTATGCAATGGGGGAAATTTATCAAAACTGGAGCAGAAAGAAAATGGAGCAGTTGTGCATGGCACCCAATCAGCATCTAGCTTTTTAAAGCTTAAAGTGGAACTTCAGTCAATTTTTCAACTTTCCATCTATTAAATTTTCTGCCCTTGTTGTTTTAAAGCGGAGTTCCGCCTGCAAAAAAAAAAAAAAAAAAAAAAATTAAAGTCAGCAGCAACAAATACTGCAGCTGACTTTTAAAATAAGGACACTTACCTGTCCAGGGTGCCCGCGGTGTCCTCACCCGAAGCCGACCCTTACTTGGGCTCCGGGTGGAGGCGCCGGTGTTCTGGCGAGAAAGGTCCCCCGTCGGATAATGTCCACCCTGAACTGCGCAGGCGCAGCGCTTGTGCAGTACGGAGGACAAAGGAGCCGCCGAAAGTCTCCAAGCATGAACAGCTGTTGATGGGGTTGTCAGTTTTCAATGGTGTAGCCTAAATCTGGTTGACAGTTGAGTTGTCAGAATCGTGTAGTCAGAGTCACTTGTTAGAGTTTGGGTGTCTGAGTCCAGATGAGTCATGTATGCCTAAACAATTCTATCTATCCACAAAAGTCTATAATATTGATAACACTTAACTTTGGCAAAAATGAACTAGAACTAGATGAGGTTGCACTTCCCTATGCACCAAAAGGCCACTTATCCAAAATGTAACCTTTTATTGTAAATCGTAAAAAGTATGTAAATGACCATAACAGGTATACCTATAGGGTGGGGTCAACACCACTATATATGAACCAATGTTCTATCTCTATGTGGTAATATTTACATCTACCGAGTTTAATTGGTGAAACTCATAGGTGTGCGCAGCCTATTGCATTAGGGTGTGCACCCAAAGGCTCCAACACACATGCGTTTGACATATTTACCGGCCTCTTCCCCGCTCTCCATCCTGAAACAATGGGAGGAAGAGGAAGCACATGGGAGACCTAGGCAACAGAAGGAAGAGAAACAGGGAAATGAGGGGTGGTGGGGGTGGCATATATTAGTACCAATCCCCTATATTTTCCTCCTGTTGGCAGCTGAATGTTGACAAAAGGGAGAGGAGAAGCCTACTTTCAGCTGCTGCAGGAGGAAAATACAGATCGGTTCCACTAAATTCCACCCACGCCACCTCTCCTGTCCAGGTTCTGAGGGTCGGCAAGGAAAGGTTGTAGTTTACCTGTCACCTGCCCACCATTGACAGGTTGCCAACCGCAGGATTAGGGTGTGCCCAGGCACACCTGGCGCACCCCTTGCGCATGCCTATGGTGAAACTTCTTTTGATATACACATGAGATATACATTATGAGAGTTATTTTCTTCTCTTACATTCAATATAAAGGCTCCAGGCTGTTTAGAGGATATATAAACTCAAGGTCTACTCACCAACACCAACTAGTATAAAGAGATGGGGGGTACATCTGTCTCTCCTCCCAGTTTTTGGCCACTTATAAAAATGAGATGAACGGAAAAAGAAAAAGTGTACTAGTAAATATTGTCTTACTGAAGATTGAATCCTGAAGTGAATCCATGTGGACACAAATAACCACTTATGGACGAGCCCCATATATCACAATATCCACAAAAAAGCTTCTCTATTTATCAAGACTGCATTGACACAAGGCAAGTCTCACCCCCACAAAAATGAAAAAGGGGGGGGGGGGGGGGAGAACATGCTACTCTTGCGTGCTCATTTTCTTCACTTTTTTTTTTGTTACTACTATTGAAGCTCTATTTGAAGAGTGAAACATGTTCGGTTTGGGTGAATTTTATTTTGGGAGCACCTTCTGACTTCATCTTTATTTAGGTTCACATGATTTAATTTTTGTCCTGACACGTTCCTCCCCCCTTTTCATTTTTGTGGGGTGAAATATGCCTTGTGTCAATGCAGTCTTGATTATCAGAGAAACTTTTTTTGCGGATGTGTTGAATATGGGGCTCGTCCATCAGTGGTTATTTGTGTTCTCATGGATGAGTGTACCCTTTTTACATATCTGAGAGATAGATATTTTCTTGTCAAAAGAAGTTTATTGAGTATACAATATTATAAAGATACATAAAGTAAGTTTACAAGGATCTATAAAGTAAGCTCATTGTTTTACAGTAGGGTTTATATAGGTAAATATCATGAAATTTCAAATATTAAACATTGGGTTCACGTAAACCTAAATTAAAGATATATATCATTTCCTTAGTTACTTTTGTAGGTATTTAAATGATTTATACCTACTATACATATTGTTTACAGGTAGAGTGTATATAGGTCAAATAAATTCTGATAATGAGCTTTAATCGTAAGGTGGAGAAAAGGAAAGAGAAAGAATAAAAAGGGTAGAAAGGCAGAGGTATGGTCCACAAGGTTGTCCCGCTCGTCAGTTGAGAGATAGATATTTTCATAGGGCAGACGACAGCCCACATCTTCAGTAAGACAGTATTTACTAGTATACTTTCTCTTTTCCTATTCATCTCATTGTTATACAGTGGGGGCGGAAAGTATTCAGACCCCCTTAAATTTTTCACTATTTGTTATATTGCAGCCATTTGCTAAAACCATTTAAGTTCATTTTTTTTCCTCATTAATGTACACACAGCACCCCATATTGTACACACATCACCCCATATTGACAGAAAAACACAGAATTGTTGACATTTTTGCAGATTTATTAAAAAAGAAAAACTGAAATATCACATGGTCCTAAGTATTCAGACCCTTTGCTGTGACACTCATATATTTAACTCAGGTGATGTCCATATCTTCTGATCATCCTTGAGATGCTTCTACACCTTCATTTGAGTCCAGCTGTGTTTCATTATACTGATTGGACTTGATTAGGAAAGCCTCACACCTGTCTATATAAGACCTTACAGCTCACAGTGCATGTCAGAGCAAATGAGAATCATGAGGGCAAAGGAACAGCCTGAAGAGCTCAGAGACAGAATTGTGGCAAGGCACAGATCTGGCCAAGGTTACAAAAAATTTTTTGCTGCACTTAAGGTTCCTAAGAGCACAGTGGCCTCCATAATCCTTAAATGGAAGACGTTTGGGACGACCAAAACCCTTCCTAGAGCTGGCCATCCGGCCAAACTGAGCTATTGGGGGAGAAGAGCCTTGGTGCGAGAGGTAAAGAAGAACCCAAAGATCACTGTGGCTGAGCTCCAGAGATGCAGTCGGGAGATGGGAGAAAGTTGTAGAAAGTCAACCATCACTGCAGCCCTCCACCAGTCTGTGCTTTATGGCAGAGTGGTCCAACGGAAGCCTCTCCTCAGTGCAAGACACATGAAAGCCTGCATGGAGTTTGCTAAAAAACACCCGAAGCACTCCAAGATGGTGAGAAATAAGATTCTCTGGTCTGATGAGACCAAGATAGAACTTTTTGGCCTTAATTCTAAGCAGTATGTGTGGAGAAAACCAGGCACTGCTCATCACCTGTCCAATACAGTCCCAACAGTGAAGCATGGTGGTGGCAGCATCATGCTGTGGGGGTGTTTTTCAGCTGCAGGGACAGGACGACTGGTTGCAATAGAGGGAAAGATGAATGCGGCCAAGTACAGGGATATCCTGGAAGAAAACCTTCTCCAGAGTGCTCAGGACCTCAGACTGGGCCGAAGGTTTACCTTCCAACAAGACAATGACCCTAAGCACACAGCTAAAATAACGAAGGAGTGGCTTCACAACAACTCCGTGACTGTTCTTGAATGGCCCAGCCAGAGCCCTGACTTAAACCCAATTGAGCATCTCTGGAGAGACCTAAAAATGGCCGTCCACCAACGTTTACCATCCAACCTGACAGAACTGGAGAGGATCTGCAAGGAGGAATGGCAGAGGATCCCCAAATCCAGGTGTGAAAAACTTGTTGCATCTTTCCCAAAAAGACTCATGGCTGTATTAGATCAAAAGGGGCTTCTACTAAATACTGAGCAAAGGGTCTGAATACTTAGGACCATGTGATATTTCAGTTTTTCTTTTTTAATAAATCTTCAAATATGTCAAAAATTCTGTGTTTTTCTGTCAATATGGGGTGCTGTGTGTACAATATGGGGTGCTGTGTGTACAATATGGGGTGCTGTGTGTACATTAATGAGGAAAAAAATGAACTTAAATGATTTTAGCAAATGGCTGCAATATAACAAAGAGTGAAAAATTTAAGGGGTCTGAATACTCTCCGTCCCCACTGTATGTGGCCAATAGATGGGAGGAGAGACAGATGTTTCCCCATCTCTTTATACTAGTTGGTTTGGTGAATAGACCTTGTCATGGTGCAAGGGAGTCGAGCTGAGCAGCCGGAGCCTCGTGTGCGGGTCTGTGGGACGGAAGCAAGGCAAACCGGGCGTGGGACTGTCAGTGCTGCTTGGGCTGGGGTGGACTGACGGGACCACCTGGTGTGAAGAGAGACTGTCACTGTGACTCAGGAGTGGGACGTGTCGGTGAGGTGCCATCATCTGTGCTGTTGCACATTGCTGTCAGTGTCACTGTGAGAGTCAATTTTAGGTGTATGTTTACAATAGATGGGTGGATTATCCATCCATAATACATGTTTAAATGCATCCCCTGTAGCCATCCTGTGGTGAAGGGGTTAAGATATAAGCATAATAAAAATGTACTCTGGAAAGTATTGAAATTGCTTGTGTTATGTATGTAACCCGCCCATCAACATTGAACTACCCGCCCTTATCATCTTTGCCTATCATTGTAAAATATGGCCTCTTCTGTAGGCATCCGCCCCTTGCAGTGTTGCACGAGCATCTGGAGCATGCGGAAGCGCGTGGCACAATGTCGTCTTGATTGCACAGGCGCCGTGTATAGCTGATCAACAGCTGTTCATGTTCGGAGATTTTCGGCGGCTCCGTTGAGCTCCATATTGCGCAAGCGCTGCGCCTGCACAGTACAGGGCGGACATTATCTGACGGGGGACCTTTCTCGGCACAACACCGGCATCTTCAGCAAGGGAATCAGGAAATGAAGCCTTGCGGCTTCACAGCCTGTTTCCTACTGCGCATGCACGAGTCACGCTGCGCGTTCTGAGTGGTCCCTGCTGTCTTCTGGGACCTGTGTGTCTCCCAGAAGACAGCAGGGGGGCAGAGGAGGGGCCAGATATGGCATAGTTCGCCGCAGATTCTGCAGCGTTCTTTCGCCGGAAGTAGGAGCAAGTACATGGATTAGACAGGTATCTGCCCCCCCCGAAAGGTGCCAAATGTGACACCGGAGGGGGGGAGGAACCGGATCAGCTGGGTGGAACTCCTGTATACTTCTGTATATTTTTGTTTCCATTCTTCTCCTCTAGTATACAATGTATATTTTTGTTTCCATTCTTCTCCTCTAGTATACAATGTATATTTTTGTTTCCATTCTTCTCCTCTAGTATACAATGTATATTTTTGTTTCCATTCTTCTCCTCTAGTATACAATGTATATTTTTGTTTCCATTCTCCTCATCTAGTATACAATGTATATTTTTGTTTCCATTCTCCTCTAGTATGTAATGGTGGAGATTTACTAAAACTGGTGCACAAAGAATCTGGTGCAGCTCTGCATAGAAACCAATCAGCTTCCAGATTTTATTGGCAAAGCTTAATTGAAAAAGCTCAAGTTAGAAGCTGATTGGTCTTAGTAAAAGTGATTGTAAACTTTTTTTTTCCTGCTCATTCACTAAGCTGCACAACTGCAACTTCTCCTCTAGTATACAATGTATCATTTTGTTTCCATTCTTCTCCTCTAGTATACAATGTATATTTTTGTTTCCATTCTTCTCCTCTAGTATACAATGTATATTTTTGTTTCCATTCTTCTCCTCTAGTATACAATGTATATTTTTGTTTCCATTCTTCTCCTCTAGTATACAATGTATATTTTTGTTTAAATTCTTCTCCTCTAGTATTCAATGTATATTGTTTCCCATTCTTCTCCTCTAGCATACAATATATATTTTTGTTTCCATTCTTCTCCTCTAGTATACAATGTATATTTTTGTTTCCATTCTTCTCCTCTAGTATTCAATGTATATTTTTTCCCATTCTTCTCCTCTAGTATACAATGTATATTTTTGTTTCCATTCTTCTCCTCTAGTATACAATGTATATTTTATGTTCCCATTCTTCTCCTCTAGTATACAATGTATATTTTTGTTTCCATTCTCATCTAGTATGTGATGAGGGAGATTTACTAAAATCTGGTGCAGCTCTGCATAGAAACCAATCAGCTTCCAGGTTTTATTGGCAAGTCTTAATTGAACAAGCTCAAGTTAGAAGCTGATTGTTCTTAGTAAAAATGATTGTAAACTTTTTTTTTCCCTGCTCATTCACTAAGCTGTGCAACGCGCACAGTCTTTTTGCCTTTAGTAAATCAACCCCATTATCTTTGTATTGATTCCACTACGTTGTTTGACCTAAAAATCTCCCCAATGCTGCAATACGGTGGAAGGAATTGAGAACAAGTTTATACGAACTTAGTGGAAAGAAGGTCACTCAACGTTGCATTATTAATAGCGGAGCGTGAAGCCCAGCGGTTTCACATACACAACGTCTGCAGGAGGAGGGAGGAGCGATCGATAAGGAGCCTGGAAGAGCCTCATCAAACTGGGTTACGCTAATTACATGAGCTGGCTGCCAGAACCTGGCATGTTACATTCCGATGTATGTGACAGAACAGCCGTGCGCCAAGTTTGATGCTTTTTGCTGCGATAAGCACTTTGTGTGTCACACTTACACAACATTTTCTTGTATAACCGCACGAACGTTTAAAGGCAGTAATTAAAGAGATTCTGTCATCTACCAACAAGCACTGGGACTCAAATCATTAAGATTTTTGCAGAGCCATTGTCCGGATTAATGTTACATTGTATCACGTCTATTACAGTGGTGGCTAGTGCGCGCACGGGAGACGATCGATCACCGCCCCCATGGGAGACAGACAGCGGTGATTTCCCACCACGGGAGACGGACGGAAATGTGCCAATCAGATGCCTTACCTTAGGAGGCAGGGGGAAGGAAGAGCCGGGGGCCGCTCTGACCACTTTTCCCAGCCGGACTTCAGGTGCTTTAAAAAAAAAAAAAACATTGGAATCCATGCGTCCAGCACCCGCATGTAGATTAGGGGACCGGACACATGGGTAGGTAGCCCTGCATTACGGGCAGCCACTGGTGTATTAGGTTGGATTTGCGCCTTTGTGTTTTTGCTTGACGCATTTTCTATTAAAATTCATGTAAACGCATCAAAACGCATGTGTGAAGATGCATGTAAACGCATCCTGATGAGCGTTATGAAGGGTCAATGCAAAGAGCATACAAATGCAGAACAATTCAAGTTAACGCATGCCAATTTGCATTTTTATGGAATTTCATTGATGTCAATTAAAAAAAAACCATATCAAGCAAAAATGGAACCCATCTTTTCACTGTTACACACTGGGGGGGGGGGGGTTACAGCTGGCTGTCAAGTGGGAGCGATCAAATGGCGGTACAGCCATCTGATCGCTTCCATGCACCTTGGATATGTTTGCCACCCCCGTCATATTTCCTAGGCTCCAATGTGCCACCTGCAGATCTGAGACCAGCATGGCAGGTGCCGCCGGATAGAACTGAGGAAGACCAGGAAATGTTCATTCAATGATCTCCCCTACCTGATAAGAACCTGGATGACCTGTATTTCATCACTTCTGGGTTCGGCTGTCACTTTTCCCAGCTGCTGTGTCTGGGGAAGAAGCTAATGTAGTGAGATCTGTGCTCCATTACCTTCAATAATGGGCAGGTGAGATATGAGGAGTCTAAAAGACCCCTGATGTCTCATTAACCACTTGCCGACCGCTGCGCGCCTATATACATCGGCACAATGGCAGCGGTGGGCAAATGGGCGTACCTGTACGTCCCCTTTAATTGGCGGGGCTAGCAGGCACCCGCCGCATACAGTGTGACCGTGCTCGCAGGTCCCGCGGACTCGACATCCACCTGTGTCCTGCGATTGTGTCACAATCGGGGAGATGCCTATGTAAACAAGACATTTCCCTGTTCTGCCTAGTGACATGACAGGGATCTACTGCTCCCTGTCATCGGGAGCAGTGATCGCTGTCATGTCAGTGGAAGCCCATCCCCCCCACAGTTAGAATCACTCCCTAGGACACACTTAACCCCTTGATCGCCCCCTAGTGTTTATCCTCTTCCCTGTCAGTGTCATTTACACAGTAATCAATGCATTTTTATAGCATTGATCGCTGTATAAATGACAATGGTCCCAAAATAGTGTCAAAAGTGTCCGATGTGTCTGCCATAATGTCGCAGAACAAAATATTACAGCGCACACATGCAAAAACGACATTTACCTCCTGCAAGGCTTATTTAAAACACCTAGACATTTTCAAACAACATTATCAAAGAATATGGGGATTTGGTCACACCATATTGCTATATGGTGCTTAAGCCCACTTACTGCAACAAAGTACCCCATGATTAGTGGGTCCTACGCTATCCATAGACTGGGAGATCCTGCTTCTCTGAACCATGGGAGCTATACACTCCTCTATATGGAAGAACTGAGGTCTCCCCCATGAAACAGGTGGACCCTAATGAGAAGCACTGATGAGGGAGTGGGGTGCTCCTCACCTAAAAGGATTTGGTCAGAATCCATACACTAGAAAAAACAAAATATTTGGGGGGCACACCCTAAAAGATGCATTAAAGATGGTGAAGCCATAAGACCATACAACAGAACAAAATATTACAGCGCACACATGCAAAAAAGACATTTACCTCCTGCAAGGCTTATTTAAAACACTCATTTAAAACACACGCCATAATGTTGCAGTCACGATAAAAATCACTGATCGCTGCTATTACTAATACAAAAAATAATAATAATAAAAATGCCATAAAACTATCCCCTATTTTGTAGACGTTATAACTTTTGCGCAAACCAATCAATATACGCTTATTGCGATTTTTTTTTTACCAAAGATATGTAGGAACATATATCGGCCTAAACTGAGGAAAAAATTAGTTTTTTTATATTTTTTGGGGGGATAGTTATTATAGCAAAAAGTTAAAAAAAAATGCTTTTTTTTCAAAATCGTCGCTCTTTTTTTTGTTTATAGCGCAAAAAATAAAAACTGCAGAAGTGATCAAATACCACCAGAAGAAAGCTCTATTTGTGGGAAAAAAGGGAGGTCAATTTTGTTTTGGTGTAATGTCACACGACCGCGCAATTGTCAGTTAAAGCGACGCAGTACCGAATCGCAAAAAGTGCTCTGGTCAGGAAGGGGGTAAAATCTTCTGGGGTTAAAGCGGTTAAAGAGCGCCTGTCATAGCAAAATAAAATCACATAGGGAACTTTTGCTTCCCAGTCTAATAAAAGGTTATTAAAAAAAAAAAGAGGGGAAAAAAATAAAGTTACACCCAAACACTTAAAACCCCTCCAAAAAATTTACCCCGCCCCAACCACATACACACACATACAAAACATGCATGGTTAGGGCACCTATGTACGAAAACATTGATTGCACTACACATGATACAAATCGCTGCGTATGCAGGGTCAAGTGGGACCCTGTCAACAAGTTCCTGGCCAATGATTCATGGAGCTTTGGGGTGCACACCCTAATAATGCAATGGGCTACGCACACCTATGATGTCAGTTAAATTATACAAGCAAGGTATATTCACGGGAACTTATTATCTTAGGGTGACAACGCCTACTGATTTCAGCTACAGTGTTGCCACTAGACATGTGAGTTCAATTCGACTGAATTCAGAAAATTTTAATCGATTTGAATTAGAATAAACAAAAGGAATTGGGGAAATTAATTAAACAAATTTAACAAATTTCTGTAAATAACGAATCGAAACAAAACAAACTTTTTCATTCTGCACATGTCTAGCCGCTTCAGCCCCGGAAGATTTTACCCCCTTCCTGACCAGAGCACTTTTTGCGATTCGGCACTGCTTCGTTTCGTGCGACGTTGTACCCAAACAAAATTGACGTCCTTTTTTTCCGACAAATAGAGCTTTCTTTTGGTGGTATTTGATCACCTCTGCGGTTTTTATTCTTTGCGCTATAAACAAAAAAAGAGCGACAATTTTGAAAAAAATCAATATTTTTTACTTTACTTTTATTATACTTGCTATAATAAATATCCCCCAAAAATATATAAAAAAACAATTTTTTGCTCAGTTTAGGTCGATATGTATTCTTCTAGATATTTTGGTACAAAAAAACACAAAAAAAAAGTATACTGATTGGTTTGGTAAAAGTTATAGCATCTAGGAAAATAGGTGTAGTTTTATGGCATTTTTATTATTCATTTTTTTTTATTAGTAATGGCGGCGATCTGCGATTTTTGTCGTGACTGCGACATTACAGCGGACACATCGGACACTTTTGACACTATTTTGGGACCACTGTCATTTATACAGCGATCAGTGCTATAAAAATGCACTGATTACTGTGAAAATGACACTGGCAGGGAAGAGGTTAAACACTAGGGGGGCGATCAAGGGGTTAAGTGTGTCCTAGGGAGTGATTCTAACTGTGGGGGGGGGGGGGATGGGCTTCAAGTCACATGACAGCGATCACTGCTTCCGATGACAGAGAGCAGTAGATCTCTGTCATGTCACTAGGCAGAACGGGGAAATGCCTTGTTTACATAGGCATCTCCCCAGGGTTGGTGCAAGGATTTTTGAAACCCTAGGCGAAACCTCATTTTGCCGCCCCCATTGGCTCCACCCCTTACTCCACCCCCTTTGTCCTGCCCATGTGACAGGAGGCGGCGCTATACAGGAAGCATCGGCTCTGCTTCTTCTAGCGCTGGCTCCAGTGCTGCGCCTCTAATTACACTACCTGTCGGACAGAGCAGCTGCCTGAGACTGAGTTAGTTACATGCTCCAGCCTGCAGAGCATGCAGACACGGAGGGAAACCAGCCTAGGCGGCTGCCTACTTTGCCTAGTGGTAGCACCGGCTCTGCATCTCCCCGTTCTGCGGCTCCTTGACTCTGTGGCTCTGGGACACCGGCGGACATCGAGTCTGAGGGTCCCGCGGGCAGGGTCACGCTGTACGCGGCGGGCGCCCGCAATCCCCGTCAATTAAAGGGGACGTACAGGTACGCCCATTTGCCCCACCGCTGCCATTGCGTCGACGTATATCTGCGTGCGGCGGTCGGCAAGTGGCTAGTTGTCACCCGTTCCTGCACACTGGTAAGTTGGACAAATATCCATTCCAGTGCCCTGGCACGTTCATACAGAGACCCTACAGGATGTCCACAGATCAGGAAGAGAAAATAGGAATAAATTACGGGGAAAATTGTATTCTTTATCAAGGAAAGGGGAAGAGGAGGGGGGGGGGGGACTATGATAAACTGGTAAATGGAAGATTCAAGGTGCTTTTTTTGTTTCTCCTATTGAGCTGTTTATCTTTGGCATTTCCTCGGGTATACCATGTTCCTGGCTGTCACTGCGTGCCACCCAGGAACAGCACCAGGATCACACCGTCCCCACCGTACACAGCACACAGCCTGCTGTTATCTCCAACTGTGACAAATGCTGTGAAGTCTGCCAAACATTTCCTCTTCTCTGTGCTGTGTGAAAACATCTATTTATGTCTGTGGGTTTGTTATAGACAGAACTTCCAGATACACAAACGCGCCCCAGCAAATAAGGAATTCAAGACAATGCAAGCCAAATAAAAAATGCAAACAAATTAATCATAGAAAATCTATATCGATGGGGGAGGGTCATGCACAGTTTTTCATTCCATGCAATAGCTGTGCTTCCTGCTAAAGTTTACTGGCGGCCGGTCGGTTGGTCGGTGGGACGGTCAGTCGCACTTACCCCATCGTGGCTTCCCATGCTCTGCGGCGGTCAAAAAGACCCCAGATCTCTCATTTATCTTTAAGAAAGTCATTTTAACTTTAAGAAAAAAAAAAAAAGTTGATGGCCGTGAAGCCTCCACGCGATCTGCTGTGGGTGTCAATGTTAGATTAACGACACCCCCCGAAACAGATCGCAAAGCACAGTGCGATTGCCAAAATCACCCTTGCGGACACCCATGTGAACACCCATGCTATGCGATTTAGTTGCGGGAAAAAAAAAGGTCCTTCCACCGGGATAAGGTGCATCCTTTTTAAAAATGGCGCTTAGATCCGCCTTTGATCGCGTCATTTCCTGTTTTGAAAGAACGCGATGCGCACTGACTCCTGGGAGACGATGGCACACATCCCGCTGGAGGAGCACAGCTGCTGCGGGATATGACGTAAATCGCCGCGGCCCGGAAGTGGCAGATTATATAGGGACCCCATGGCAACAATGCAGACAGAGTAAGTAAAAAAAATAAATATAAATTTGGGCCCAAATGTTGTTGTTCATGCAGAAAGCTGCTGATTGATGTAAACATTATGTTATGGGTGGAGCTCCACTTTAAGAGGGAGAATTTGCTGCTTCTGAAAAGGTACAAACAAAATCATATATTATTATGCTGAATGTTATAAGATAATAATTTATTATTTATCTAATTACTGTGAAATTACTGGTTGGAAGTTATAATTTCAAACTTCAGTAATCTGTCCATTAAGCAAACCTGCTCGAGTACAGTTTTTGAAAATATAGTAAATTACCTTAACCACTTCCCGCCCGGCCTATAGCAGAATGACGGCCGGGCGGTGGTTCAGTTGTCCTGACTGGGCGTCATATGACATCCAGCAGGAATACTGCCGGCGCGCGCCCGTGGGCGATCAGTGCTGCGGTGTGTCAGTCTGACACACCGCTACACCTATCTCGGTAAAGAGCTTCTGACGGGGACTCTTTACCACGTGATCAGCCATGTCCAATCACGGCTGATCACGATGTAAACAGGAAGAGCCGTTGATCGCCTTTTCCTCACTCGCGTCTCACAGACACAAGAAGAGGAGAGACGATCGGCAGGGGGGTCTGTGCTGATTGTTTATCAGCGCAACCCCCCCCCCCCCCCCCCGCGGATGCCAACACTGGACCACCAGGGACACCACCAGGCCCATCAGATGGATGACCAGGGATGCCATCCTAGACCGCCAGGGATGCCAGTAAGTGCCCAAATAATGCCAATCAGTGCCCACACATCTTGCCAGTCAGTGCCAGTCAGTCAGTGCCTGCCAGATGTCAACTCATCAGTGATGCCCAGCAGTGCCATCTATCAGTGTCCATCAGTGCCACCCATCGGTGCCACCTATCAGTGCCCATCAGTGCCCACCAGTGCCCATCCATGCCACCTATCAGTGCCACACATAAGTAACCATCAGTGCCGCCTATCAGTGCCGCCTATCAATGCCCATCAGTGCTGCATACCAGTGCCACCTATCAGTGCCCATCAGTGCCGCCTATCAGTGCCCATCAGTGCTGCATACCAGTGCCACCTATCAGTGCCCATTAGTGCAGCCTCATCAGTGCCCGTCAGTAAAGGAGAAAACTTATTTATTTACAAAATGTTATAACAGAAACAAAGAAAAACTTTTCTTTTTTTTACGTAGGTCGAATAGTTTTTCGTTCTTTTAAGATTTTCATTCTTTCGTATTTTAGTTCTTTCTGAGAATTAATTTTCGTACGCATTCATCAAAGAGTCTTTTGTTCATTCAGATGTTTCCGAATGAACGAATTGTGCCAAATTTCGTCCGAAAACGAATTTAGACCGAAATGAAATGCACATGTCTACACAGGAGGGAGTTAACACAAAGTAGCGCACTCCTCCTCCTGCGCAGGATCTGATGACTGCCCCTATCTCCTCCCCACACCACTCCTGTACAGGCAGCAGACATTGTGGGTGGGGGCGGAGGGAGAGGAGTGTGGGGGGGGGGGGGGAAGAGTGAGCAGAGAGCACAGCTCTTGCTCGGTTGCGCTCTTGTGCTAAGAGGGGGGATTGGGTGGATTTGAGGGGATTGTGCTGTGAGAGAGGATTGGGGGGGGGGTGTTGGAGCAGGGTTTTTGCTAGAAGTGGGGATTTGGTAGCAGGGGGGTTTGTGATAGGAGGGGGGATTGGCAGAGGGGTTGTGCTAGAAGGAATGGGGGGGGGGGGTTTGTGCTATAAGATAGGATCTGGTGGGGGATTTGTGCTGGGGGGGGGTTGTGCTCAAAGGAATTGGGGGGGGGGGGTTGTGCTAGAAGAAAGGATTTGGTGGAGGATTTGTGCTAGGAGGGGGGATTTGGGGAGGGTTGTGCTAGGAGGGGGGATTTGGGGGGTTTGTGCTAGGAGGGGGGATTTGGGGTGTGTGCTTGGAGGGAGGATTTGGGGGTTCGTGCTAGGAGGGGGGATTTGGGGGGTTCTTGGAAGGGAGATTTGGGGGGTTTGTACTAGGGGGGTTGTTCTAGGAGAAGGAATTAGGGGGGTTCTAGAAGGGGGGATTCATGGGGGGGTGCTAGGAGGGGTGATTTTTTGGGGGGGGTTGTGCTAGGAGAGGGAATTTGGAGGGGTTTGTGCTAAGAGGGTGGGTTTAGGGGGTTTGTGCTAGGAGGGGGGATTTGGGGGGTTTGCTTGGAGGGGGGATTTTGGGGGGTTGTACAAGGAGGGGGGATTGGGGTTGCTGTGCTAGGAGAAGGAATTGAGGGGGTGGTGGTGGTAGAAGGGGGGGTTCGTGGGGGGGTTGTGCTAGGAGGGGTGATTTGGGGGGGGGGTTGTGCTAGGAGAGGAAATTTGGGGGGGGGGGTTGTGCTAAGAGGGGGGATTTGGGGGGTTGTGCTAGGAGGGGAGATTTGAGGGGGTTGTGCTAGGAGAGGGGATTTGGGGGGGGTGTTTTGAGTGCGGATTGTGCTAAGAGTCGGGATTTGAGAGCAGGGGGGTTTGTGCTAATAGGGGGGATTGGGGGGGGTTGTGCTGGGAGAGGGAATTTGGGGGGGTTTGTGCTAAGAGGGGGGATTTGGGCGGGGGCTTGTGCTGGGAGGGGGATTTGGGGGGTTGTGCAAGGAGGGGAGATTTTAGGGGGTTGTGCTAGGAGGGGAGGTTTGGGGGGAGGAGTGTTTTGAACAGGGGATTGTGCTAAGAGTCGAGTTTTGGGAGCAGGGGGGTTTGTGCTAAGAGGGGGGATTTGGGCGGGGGCTTGTGCTGGGAGGGGGATTTGGGGGGTTGTGCAAGGAGGGGAGATTTGAGGGGGTTGTGCTAGAAGGGGGGTTTGGGGGGAGGGATGTTTTGAGCAGGGGATTGTGCTAAGAGTCGAGTTTTGGGAGCAGGGGGGTTTGTGCTAGGAGAAGTAATGGGGGGGGTGCTAGGAGGGGGTATTTGGTGGGTGATTCATGCTAGAAGAGGGAATTTGAGGGGGGGGGGGTGCTAGGAGCAGAGATTTGTGCTAGAAGGGTGAATGGGGGGGGGTGCTATGAGAGGGGGATTTGTGCTAGAAGGGGGAATTTGGAGGGAGGAGCTACAATCTAAGATCACTGAACTCTGCTGCACAGACTTCATTTTAAGGCTTCTTCACACCAGGCGCAATGAGGTAACATGTGCAAAATCGCACGTTTTCCTGTACCGCACAAAAAAATGTGCTGCCTTTTGCAGTTGCACGGGGGTGCCATTATTTCTTAATGACACCCCCATGCATCTAGCAAGTGCATGTATGTTTGTGCTCATACAAAATGTGACGTGCGTAAATACACAAAAAGCGTGTGCTTGAACGCCCCGACTGGTGTGGTGGAGGGGTGATTTTGGGGGGGGGGGGGGTTGTATTGCAGCTTACCAATTCTTAGAAGTGATGTCTGCATTTGGAATGTGCACAGTTCTAAAGGGTACCTTGACTGAAGAAACACTGATCTAGTACATGCAGACCCTCCAGGACACTGCAGACACACCGCGGTCGTGCTCTTATAAGACGACTGTACTTGTGTTTGCAGTGTGTTGTCTGTCTGTACCGCACATTGCATGCTGTGGTTTGCACAATCTCAACACAAAATCTTTGCAAAACTTGGCACAAAACAGACATTTCCTCTCGTGTTTCAAACTGAAACTTTGTCTCTCCCTCATCAACTTCCTTTTTTAATAGAAATCATATTGTTGCATGAAAGCCCCTAGCTGTGGACGGTCATCTATTTCTTTAACCACTTCAGCCCCGGAAAGATATACCCCCCTTCCTGACCAGGCCCTTTTTTTTGCGATTCGGCACTATGCCGCTTTAACTGACAATTGCGCGGTCATGCAATGTTGCACCCAAACAAAACGTCCTTTTTTCCCCACAAATAGAGCTTTCTTTTGTTGGTATCTGATCACCTCTGCGGTTTTTATTTTTTGTGCTATAAATAAAAAAAAGAGCGACAATTTTGAAAAAAAAAGCAATATTTTTTACTTTTTGCTATAATAGATATCCCAAAAAAATATTAAAAAAAAAAATTCTTCCTCAGTTTAGGCCAATATGTATTCTTCTACATATTTTTGGTAAAAAAAAAAATCGCAATAAGCGCATATTGATTGGTTTGCGCAAAAGTTATTGCGTCTACAAAATAGGGGATAGATTTTTATCGCGACTGCGACATTGCGGTGGACAGATCGGACACTTTTGACACTATTTTGGGACCATTGGCTTTTATACAGGCAGGGAAGGGGTTAACACTAGGGGGCGATCAAGGGGTTAAGTGTGTTCCCTCAGTGTGTTATAACTGTAGGGGGGGATGGGCTCCCTAGAACGTTACAGAGATCACTGCTCCCAATTACTGGGAGCAGTAGATCCCTGTCATGTTGCTGGGCAGAACAGGGAAATGCCTTGTTTATATAGGCATCTCCCTGTTCTGCATCTCCGTTCCACGGTCACGGGCCACCGGTGGACATCGAGTCAGTGGAACCCGCAGGCATGCTCACGCGGCAGGAGCACCGATGGCGGAGTGATGTACGGGTAAGTCGTTTTGTGCACCCATGCCACTTTGCCGACGTATATCGGTGTGAGGTAAAATAGATGTTGTTGTCATTTTTCAATCACTTGTGACAAAAAAAATATATAAAATATTCAATGGGCTCAACGTGCATTTCAGCAATTTCCTTGGGGTGTCTACTTTCCAAAAAAGTCATAAACTAAAAGCTGCGTAAATTCCAGAAAATTTAAGGCAGCGCAGTGCCAAATTGTAAAAAGTGCTCTGGTCAGCGGCCTAATCTGAAGTGGTTAAACCTGATTAGACCAAATAATTAATTGAAACAATGCTTATTCCAACAAAAAACACAAACATAAAATAATAAACATAATTTCACAAAGTCCCATAGATAAATAAATATGTCTGTGCATATAAAGTCCTCTTAACAGGTTAATAGTGACTTCTTAAAGTGTCCATACAGTGCTCCTCCAATACAGGAAACTTTATCGTGATACGTGCCACCACTTCCACCACCGGGTGCAATGCCTGCTCACCTTAAGAAACGACCCCACTGGGTCAAATCGTGCCTTCTACCTATATAACAGCTGTCACAGCCAAGAGACAGCAGTCGGCGGGACGCCTCCCATCGAGGCAGAACTTTTTTTCTTCTTCTATTTTTCAGGTCCATTAGTGCTGTGATTGAAGACGGATGGACATCGCAGAACACTTTTTTTTTTTTAAATGTATTGTCAAAAACTCCTGTCGTTTTTACTTTTTTGATACTTTTTTGGTGACTGGGTAAGAGTACAATGTACCCGATAGCCATTCCCATGGGGGGGGCGGGATCTGGCGGCCCTCTTGTTAAAGGGGGCTTCCAAATTTCGATAAGCCCCCTGCCCGCACACCCCCACAACCTCCGGGAAAGGGTTGTGGGGATGGGGCCCTTGTCCCCATCAACATGGGGGCAGGGTACTTTTGGCCTGGTATGGTTCAGGAAAGGGGAGGTTTGCTCGTCCCTCCCCTATCCTGACCTGCCAGGTTGCTTGCCCGGATAAGGGTCTGGCATGGATTTTGGGGGGGACCCCCACGCCAATTTTTTTTTTACATTTTGGCGCGGGGTTCCCCTTAAAATCCATACCAGATCTGAAGGGCCTGGTATGGATTTTAGGGGGGACCCCCAAGCAATTTTTTTTATTCTGGCGCGGGGTTCCCCTTAAAATCCATACCAGACTTAAAGGGCCTGGTATGGATTTTGGGGGGGGGACCCCCATGCATTTTTTTTTTAAATTTTGGCACGGGGTTCCTCTTAAAATCCATACCAGACCTGGAGGGCCTGGTATGGATTTCAAGGGGGAACCCCACGCCATTTTATTTATTTTGGCACAGGGTTCCCCTTAAAATCCATACCAGACCTAAAGGGCCTGGTATGGATTTTTGGGGGGCCCCCACGCCATTTCTTTTTAGATTTTGGCACGGGGTTCCCCTTAACCACTTTAATACACTGTGTTATATATACTACACTGCCTGCAATGACTGAATATAGAGTCTACACTAAATATCTAGACTACACTAAATGCAGAGTATATATATACAGTATATATATATACCGGGATGAGGTGCTGATATGTTCATTTGGACCAAACATTGTTGATCAGTTTCCTATTTACTAATGCTAGCAGCATAAGGATTAGAAATAGTCTATGTTGATTGAGAGAGTATAGTTCCACTTAATTTACTTATTTTTTTAATCTCTGGATGCAGCTGAAAATTACTTTTTTAAAAAAAATAAGGATCCTGGGGTGTTAAGCTTGTGAATTAAGCAGTAATGTGTATTTACTGCTATTGCTTTTGTATTATTATAAACCAGCAAAGACATTCTTGCAGACAGTGACCATTTGCAGATCTGGTTGTATGCGCTGGAGATATGCGGTTTTATTCTTAGCCAGGCCTGTCCTAAAACCACCCACCACCCACGGCTAAGCTTTATTTATGCTCCCAGGTGTTCCGTTTTCTTTCTGTACAAGATAAACACAGCAGTGACCTGAACCTGCATGCCACGGAGTCTGCTCAGCCGCATTGCAACAAGAGGCTCTTCTGATGGAAATAACCTCCGAAAGATCCACCGCGCCACCTTAAATTATCTGTCCTCGCAGGCATCTAAATATATTTCTCAAAGTCACAACTAAACCGCAATCCCTTAACCCTTCATGTGCAGCGGAGGCGGCCAAATGGTCTCACCCATAAAAGTTTGAAGGAAGAGAGTACTTTGTGGGTTCTTGCTAAATTCTTTCCTGTGCCAGGTACATTGTTAAAGGAGAACACCCGCGTTACTCTTACCCCTGAAGGAGCTGGTGGAGGTATTGGGCCCCCTGAAAAGAGCACCACGCATGCTAACACACCTGGCTGGGGAATATTTATTGCAGATATACTGTAGGTATATATATACCCCAATAGCTTAACCACTTCAATACCGGGCACTTACACCCCTTTCCTGCCCAGGCCAATTTTTAGCTTTCAGCGCTGTAGCTGTTTAAATGACAATTGCGCGGTCGTGCTACACTGTACCCAAACAGAATTTTTATAATTTTGTTCCCACAAACAGAGCTTTCTTTTGGTGGTATTTGATCGCCTCTGCGTTTTTTTTTTTTGCTAAACAAATAAAAAAAGACCTAAAATTTTGAAAATAAAAAAGTTTTTCTTTTGTTTCTGTTATAAAATGTTGTAAATAAGTAAATTTTCTCCTTCACTGATGGACACTGATAAGGGGGCACTGACGGGCACTGATAAGGCAGCACCGATGAGGTGGCACTGATGATGGGCACTGGAAGTTGGCACTGATGGGTGGCACTGATATGCAGCACTGATGTGCATTGATAGGCGGCACTGATGGGCACTCATGGGTGGCACTGGTAGGCGACACTGATGGGCACTAAAAGGCTTCACTGATGGGTACTTATGGGTGGCACTGATAGGCGACACTGCTGGGCACTGATACGTGGCACTGATATGTGGCACTGATAGATGGCATTGATAGGCATCACTGATGGCACTGGCAGGCATTGGGGATGGGCACTGATTGGCAGCTGCCTGGGCACTGATCGGCATTTCCCTGGTGGTCTAGGGTGGCATAGCAACACGGCGTAGCCGCGATGCGGGCCCCCACGGGCCCGCGTGAGCGGTCGTTCTGGAGGGCCGTCATATGACGTCCAACCAGACGAGAGCCGCGCCGCCCCGCCGTCATTTGATGGTGGGTGGGCGGCAAGTGGTTAAAGAAGAACACCCTCGTTACACTTACCCCTGAAGGAGCCGGTGGAGGTATTGGGCCCCCTGAAAAGAGCACCACGCATGCTAACACTGGTTGGGGAATATTTATTGCAGATATACTGTAGGTATATATACCCCAATAGCTTAAAGTGGTTCTAAAGGCTCAAGGTTTTTTTACCTTCTATGCATGAAGGTAAAAACCTTCTCTGTGCAACCCCCCCCCCCCCCAAACTTACCTGAATCCCATCTTGATCCAGCGTTCCCAACACCCTACCGTGACAGTTTGAAATATAGGGGCGAATGGTTTTTACTGCGCTGGTTTGCTTTCCCAACACCCGACCCGCCTCTTTTCACAGCACGGGCTCAGGACCGGGCATGGCAGAGTTTAAATAAAAAATGAAAACTTGAAGATTGAAAATTGTTCCCAACACCCTGCTACGACAGCTTAAAATATAGGGGTGAATAGTTTTTACAGGGCTCTTCCAGCACCCAACCCTTCTCTTTTTTGCAGCACGGGCTTGGGACCGGCCATGGCAGAGTTAAAATACCTAAAAACTCAAAGATTGAATATTGTTCCCAACACTCCATCATGAGGGCTTGAAATATAGGGGCGAACGTTTTTTTATAGGGCTGGTTTGCTCTCCCAGCACCAAACCCTCCTCTTTTTTGCAGCACGGGCTTGGGACCGGCCATGGCAGAGTTAAAAAAAAATTGAAATTGTGAAGACTGAAAATTGTTCCCAACACCCCGCCGTGATGGCTTGAAATATAGATGTGAATGTTTTTTACAAGGCTGGTTTGTAATCCCGGCACCCTCCTCTTTTTCGCAGCATGGGCTTGGGACCGGCCATGGCAGAGTTAAAAAAAACAGAAAACTTGAAGATTGAAAATTGTTCACACTTGGTCAACACTCCGCTGTGACGACTTAAAATATAGGGGGGAATGTTTTTAAGTGCACAAGAGCCTCGCCTCTCCAGGGACTCTCCCTCTATTGGCTCCTGCTGCTGTCAATCACCTCCAGTAAGCCAGTGAGAGAGAAGGGTGGGGCCAAGCCACGGCTCTGTGTGTGAATGGAGAAGCTGCTTGCTCTGTGGGCACTCAGCAGGAGGGAGGGGCCAGGAGTGCCAGTGGGGGACCTGAGAAGAGGAGGATCAGGGCTGCTCTTTGCAAAACCATTACACAGAGCAGGTAAGCATGACATTTGTTATTTTGTTTTTTAATTGCCTTTAATATCAATTTAAGGTATTGGGATATGAGATCCCGAGATCACCAGGTAAAAAAAAAAAAACAAAACTTTTTTTTGGTCTCTCAAAAGTCAGCAAAACAAACAGCTCCCTTCAAACAGTCCACAGTTCTGGTATCATGAAAAACAAAACAACGGCTCACCGCCAATATACCAGTCCCATGCTAAGGTTTAGGGTTCCCGTCTGTTTTGGGGTTCCCCAAAGGTCGCAGGAGCTCAGCAAACACTGTCTCAATTGTCAAAGGGTTCATAGTTGCACATAGCTGTAATCCACTCTACTCCACCTCACAGACAGGTGCTGATTCCTTTTTGGCCCCTTTTCAAGCTTCCCTTGCAGGTGGGTTGACCCTTTTGGGACAAAAGTCCCCTGTAATCAGGTTTGGAAGCTCCTTCCCACTCAAAAGTCTCTCGGAAACCCTGAATTCCGGGTCCCAAATGAGGGCTTACCAATCCTGAGACCACTGTAAATCAGTCCTCTCCTCTCCGAGTGGACTACTCCAGAACCCCCTACCCTGCATTTATGAGAACCTGAGTATAAAAATGTATTTTATTGTCCACCTTAAATGGGACCACAACTCAAATAACAGGGAAACATCCATGCCATCCAGAACACATTCCTGGTGTCCTGTACAGTATATAGATACCAGTAATGACTCAGCAAATGGTTAAGCAATAGCAAGAAATGTACTGCAATAAGATAAACTGTAGAAGAAATAACCCTCAAAAATGGATAAACAGTTAAAGACATGTATTGCAGAAGCAACCAGTTTTCCAAAGCACAACTCCTCCTAAGCCCTATACTGAGCAATCCTAACTAGGGGAAGTTATACCACTACAACAGTTCAGCACTCAGTATGTACTACGCTTTCTTCTGCTGGCCAACTCGTTGGGGCCCAACTCTTGCAGTCCACATCCTGCGCAATCTACCTATACACAGCAGTCCTAACTAGGGGAAGTTATACCACTACAACAGTTCAGCACTCAGTATGTACTACGCTTTCTTCTGCTGGCCAACTCGTTGGGGCCCAACTCTTGCAGTCCACATCCTGCGCAATCTACCTATACACAGCAGTCCTAACTAGGGGAAGTTATACCACTACAACAGTTCAGCACTCAGTATGTACTACTCTTTCTTCTGCTGGCCAGCTCGTTGGGGCCCAACTCTTGCATCCTTTTGTACAGTGCAGGCTTGCACAGTTCCACAATAAGAGTAATCTTCTCCCAACCGCTGTGTCTGTGTAGAAGGATCCCATGAACACAAGCAAAGACAACAGCAAACACAGTAAGGCTCATCTGAATGGATATTGATTTCATATTGTAATTTTTTTTTTTCTCCTTGAAAATACCCTTTTTCTGTAATTTTTGGGCTCCTTCCAGTTGCGGCGCTTAGGGGAATGACGCAAGGAGGATATCAGTGCCATCAATCCGAGGTGTATTCAGGTATCCTACTCTTCTAACATTACTTTATTTCTAGACCAGAAATGATGCGTACGTGAGGCATTAGACGCCATTTTTCGGGAAGAGGCTGTTGTTCGCTGTTGTTGATAGGCTGGCACAACATGGGGTGCGAGTGTCCGGTGGGTGTGATGACCGCCGGGCTCCCGCGATCGCTCGTGACAGAGCGAGAACCGGGATCTGTGTGTGTAAACACACAGATCCCGGTTCTTTCAGGGGAGAGGAGACCGATCGTCTGTACATACTAAGTATGAACATCGATCTCTCTCTCCTCCTAGTCACTCCTACCCCCCCCACAGTTAGGCTCGGTTCACACTGGGGCGACTTGTCAGGCGACCTAGTCGCCTGACAAGTCGCCTCCCGTTCTGTGCTATGGAACCGTTCTAATTGGAGCGACGCAAGTCGCTCCGACTTAGAAAAAGGTTCCTGTATTACTTTGGGGGCGACTTGGGGCGACTTGCATAGACTTCTATGCAGAAGTCGTCTCGCAAGTCGCCCCGCAGTCGTTTGCAGGTCGCCTCGCTGAGGCGACCTGCAAGTCGTGCCGCCCATGTGTGAACCGAGCCTTAGAATCACTCCCTAGGTAACACACTTAACCCCTTGATCGCCCCCTAGTGTTAACTCCTTCCCTGCCAGTGACATTTATACAGTAATCAGTGCATTTTTATAGCACTGATCGCTGTATAATAGTCAATGGTTTAAAAAATGTGTCAAAAGTGTCCCATGTGTCCGCCGCAATGTCGCAGTCCCGATAAAAATCGCAGCTCGCCGCCATTACTAGTAAAGAAATAAAATAAAATGCCATAAATCTAGCCCCTATTTTGTAGACACTATACCTTTTGCACACACCAATCAATAAACGCTTATTGTGTTTTTTTTTTACCAAACATATGTAGAACACATATCGGCCTAAACTGAGGAAAAAAATTTGTTTTTTTGATAAAAAATGTGATATTTCACACTGAGGCGGGAAGTGCGTCGGCGGTAAAGCGCCGCTATTATTAGCGGCGCTTTACCGTCATTTTAGCAGCGGTATTCGGCCGCTAGCGGGGCGGTTTTACCCACCTCTAGCAGCCGAGAAAGGGTTAGAAACCCCCGCAAAGCGCCTCTGCAGAGGCGATTTGCCGGCGGTATAGCCGCGCTGCCCCATTGATTTCAATGGGCACGAGCGGTGAAGGAGCGGTGTACACTCCGCTCCTTCACCGCTCCGAAGATGCTGCTAGCAGGACTTTTTTTCCCGTCCTGCTAGTGCACCGCTCCAGTGTGAAAGCCCTCGGGGCTTTCACACTGGAGACACAGCAGCGGCTGTTTTTCGGGTCGGTTTGCAGGTGCTATTTTTAGGCGCCTTCAAACCGCCCCAGTGTGAAAGGGGTCTTATTATAGCAAAAAGTAAAAGATATTGGGGGTTATTTACGAAAGGCAAATCCACTTTGCACTGCAAGTGCACTTGGAAGTGCAGTCGCTCTAAATCTAAGGGGTAGATCTGAAATGAGGGGAAGCTCTGCTGATTTTATCATCCAATCGTGTGCAAGCTGAAATGCTGTTTTTTTATTTTCCTTGCATGTCCCCCTCGGATCTACAGCGACTTCACTTCCAAGTGCACTTGCAGTGCAAAGTGGATTTTCCTTTAGTAAATAACCCCCATTGTGTTTTTTTTTTTCAAAATTGTCGCTCTTCTTTTGTTTATAGAAAAAAAAAAAAAAACGCAGAGGAGATCAAATACCACCAAAAGAAAGTTCTATTTGTGGGGAAAAAAAGGACGTCAATTTTGTTTGGGTGCAACGTCGCACAGCCGCGCAATTGTCAGTTAAAGCGACGCAGTGTCGTATCCCCAAAAAATAGTCTAGTCATTGAGCAGCCATATCTTCGGGGGCTGAAACTGAAAAGCGTCGCCTATGAAGATTTTTAAGTATTGAAGTTTGGCGCCATTCCACGAGCATGCGTCATTTTAAAGCGCAACATGTTAGGTATCTGTTTACATCATCTTTTATATGTTACCCCAAAAAATGGGTATTATATTTGTGTTTGCATTAAAATGAATTGAAGTGTATTTTTTTCTCCAAAAAAATTGCGTTTGAAAAGTTGCTGCGCAAACATTGCGCGACATAAAACATTGCAATGACCACCATTTTATTCTCTAGGGTCTCTGCTACAAATATATAATATATATATATATATATATATATATATATATATATATATATATATTATATATATATATATATATATATATATATGTGTGTGTGTGTTTTGGGGGCTCTGAGTAATTTTCTAGCACAAACTGCAGATTGTGACACGTATGTGAGATGATATTGGACGGTATTGGAGTGAAGTAGATGTATGGGGTTTGTGTGTGTGGCAGTGTACGGGGTTGCGGGGCACACAGGTCCTCACACGCCCGCACAGACACACATATGTGACAGGACGGTGTCTGGTCTGACAGGATTCTGACTGAAAAAGGCGGGAACTCCCCTCACGAAGAGACAACCCTTGCCAGCCAATAGCCTGGATTCCAAGCGAGCCAAGCAGCGAGAGAGAAAGGCTCGAGGGGCGGAGCTATGGTAGCCTTGCGGCCAATGAGATCGCTCCGGCTTTTGTTGACGTCTGGGTCGCCCCGCCCACTCCCTCCGTCAACCTTGGGGTTGCAAGGAAGGGAATCTCTGGGGCGCGCCGGGCACCGCCCACCTACTGGAGGCTCTGACCAATGGGGGCAGAGCAAGCTGTGCAAGTTAGGTAGTGCTGGCTGGAAGGGGGTGGGTTGCACCGTGCCGTAGTGGTGCGGGGAGGGGGGGGCAGAGCGGAGCCCGGGGGGTGAGGAGGACGGAGCCGGCGGAGGACGGGGGAGGGGCAGCGCGGCATTCCTGTCACCGGAGAGACGGTATACGGTGTGACATGGAGGGGCCCTCCCAGGAAGGTGACCTGCTCACTGTGACCCATGAGCTCCGGAGCGGTGAGTGCTGAGGAGACCCCCCCATCCCCCAACCACTGTGTGTGTGTGACCAGGAAGAGTCAGCCCCGCCCACTGGTGTGCCCCTCCCCCTAATGTGACACCCCCCTCCCCCTAATGTGACACCCCCCTGTACCCCCACACTAAGTACCCCTCCCCCCATATATACATTACTGGGGTTACCCCCCTCCCCCCTACACAGTACTACTTACCCCCCCACACAGTGCCACTTACCCCGCCCTACACAGTGCCACTTACCCCCCCCTACACAGTGCCACTTACCCCCCCTACACAGTGCCACTTACCCCCCCTACACAGTGCCACTTACCCCCCCTACACAGTGCCACTTACCCCCCCCCTACACAGTGCCACTTACCCCCTTACACAGTGCCACTTACCCCCTTACACAGTGCCACTTACCCCCCCTACACAGTGCCACTTACCCCCCCTACACAGTGCCACTTACCCCCCTTACACAGTGCCACTTACCCCCTTACACAGTGCCACTTACCCCCTTACACAGTGCCACTTACCCCCTTACACAGTGCCACTTACCCCTCTACACAGTGCCACTTATCCCCCCTACACAGTGCTACTTACCCCCCTATAAAGTGACCCTCCCCCTTACACAGTGCCACTTACCCCTCTACACAGTGCCACTTACCCCCCTACACAGTGCCACTTTACCCCCCTACACAGTGCCACTTACCCCCCTACACAGTGCCACTTACCCCCCCTACACAGTGCTACTTTCCCCAATACACAGTGCTACTTTCCCCCCCTACACAGTGCTACTTACCCCCCTACACAGTGCTACTTATCCCCCCTACACAGTGCCACTTACCCCCCCTACACAGTGCCACTTACCCCCCTACACAGTGCCACTTACCCCCCTTACACAGTGCCACTTACCCCCCTTACACAGTGCCACTTACCCCCTACACAGTGCTACTTACCCCCCCTATAAAGTGACCCTCCCCCTTACACAGTGCCACTTACCCCTCTACACAGTGCCACTTATCCCCCCTACACAGTGCCACTTACCCCCCTACAGAGTGCCACTTTACCCCCCTACACAGTGCCACTTTACCCCCCTACACAGTGCCACTTTACCCCCCTACACAGTGCCACTTACCCCCCTACACAGTGCCACTTACCCCCCCTACACAGTGCTACTTTCCCCAATACACAGTGCTACTTTCCCCCCCTACACATACTTACCCCCCTACACAGTGCTACTTATCCCCCCTACACAGTGCCACTTACCCCCCCTACACAGTGCCACTTACCCCCCCTACACAGTGCCACTTACCCCCCTTACACAGTGCCACTTACCCCCCTTACACAGTGCCACTTACCCCCTACACAGTGCTACTTACCCCCCCTATAAAGTGACCCTCCCCCTTACACAGTGCCACTTACCCCTCTACACAGTGCCACTTATCCCCCCTACACAGTGCTACTTACCCCCCTATAAAGTGACCCTCCCCCTTACACAGTGCCACTTACCCCTCTACACAGTGCCACTTACCCCCCTACACAGTGCCACTTTACCCCCCTACACAGTGCCACTTACCCCCCTACACAGTGCCACTTACCCCCCCTACACAGTGCTACTTTCCCCAATACACAGTGCTACTTTCCCCCCCTACACAGTGCCACTTACCCCCCCTACACAGTGCTACTTACCCCCCTACACAGTGCTACTTATCCCCCCTACACAGTGCCACTTAACCCCCCTACACAGTGCCACTTACCCCCCCTACACAGTGCCACTTACCCCCCTTACACAGTGCCACTTACCCCCCTTACACAGTGCCACTTACCCCCTACACAGTGCTACTTACCCCCCTATAAAGTGACCCTCCCCCTTACACAGTGCCACTTACCCCTCTACACAGTGCCACTTACCCCCCTACACAGTGCCACTTTACCCCCCTACACAGTGCCACTTTACCCCCCTACACAGTGCCACTTACCCCCCTACACAGTGCCACTTACCCCCCCTACACAGTGCTACTTTCCCCAATACACAGTGCTACTTTCCCCCCCTACACAGTGCTACTTACCCCCCTACACAGTGCTACTTATCCCCCCTACACAGTGCCACTTACCCCCCCTACACAGTGCCACTTACCCCCCTACACAGTGCCACTTACCCCCCTTACACAGTGCCACTTACCCCCCTTACACAGTGCCACTTACCCCCTACACAGTGCTACTTACCCCCCCTATAAAGTGACCCTCCCCCTTACACAGTGCCACTTACCCCTCTACACAGTGCCACTTATCCCCCCTACACAGTGCCACTTACCCCCCTACACAGTGCCACTTTACCCCCCTACACAGTGCCACTTTACCCCCCTACACAGTGCCACTTACCCCCCTACACAGTGCCACTTACCCCCCCTACACAGTGCTACTTTCCCCAATACACAGTGCTACTTTCCCCCCCTACACATACTTACCCCCCTACACAGTGCTACTTATCCCCCCTACACAGTGCCACTTACCCCCCCTACACAGTGCCACTTACCCCCCCTACACAGTGCCACTTACCCCCCTTACACAGTGCCACTTACCCCCCTTACACAGTGCCACTTACCCCCTACACAGTGCTACTTACCCCCCCAATAAAGTGACCCTCCCCCTTACACAGTGCCACTTACCCCTCTACACAGTGCCACTTATCCCCCCTACACAGTGCTACTTACCCCCCTATAAAGTGACCCTCCCCCTTACACAGTGCCACTTACCCCTCTACACAGTGCCACTTACCCCCCTACACAGTGCCACTTTACCCCCCTACACAGTGCCACTTTACCCCCCTACACAGTGCCACTTACCCCCCTACACAGTGCCACTTACCCCCCCTACACAGTGCTACTTTCCCCAATACACAGTGCTACTTTCCCCCCCTACACAGTGCCACTTACCCCCCCTACACAGTGCTACTTACCCCCCTACACAGTGCTACTTATCCCCCCTACACAGTGCCACTTACCCCCCCTACACAGTGCCACTTACCCCCCTTACACAGTGCCACTTACCCCCCTTACACAGTGCCACTTACCCCCCTTACACAGTGCCACTTACCCCCTACACAGTGCTACTTACCCCCCCTATAAAGTGACCCTCCCCCTTACACAGTGCCACTTACCCCCCCTACGCAGTGCCACTTACTCCCCCCCACGCAGTGCCACTGACGGCCCCCCCACACTTACACAGTGCCACTGACACTCCCCCTACACACAGTGCCATTAATACCCCCCTACAAAGTGCCACTGACCCCCCCCACAGACTTCTACTGGCAGCCTCCCCCACACAGTGCCACTCATCCCCCCTCTACAAAGTTCCACTGACCCCCCCACACACACACAGTGCCACTGATCCCCTTTCTACAAAGTTCCACTGACCCCCCCCCCACACATACACAGTGTCACTGACAACCGTCCCCCTCTACTGACCCCCCCTCCCCTACAGAGTGCCACTGACCCCCCCCCCCTACAGAGTGCCACTGGCCCCCCTCCATTTACAAAGTGCCACTGACCCCTCCTGTCTACACAGTGCCACTGACCCGCTTTCACAGTGCCACTGACCCCACCCAACCAATACACACACAGTGCCACGGGCGCCCTCCCTCCCCTCTACACAGTGCCACTGATCCCCTTTCTACAAAGTGCCACTGAACGCCCCTCCTCCCCACACTTACGCAGTGCCACTGTCCCCACCCAACCAACACACACAGTGCCACAGACGCCCTCCCCTTATACAGTGCCACTGATGCCCTTTCTACACACTGCCACTGGCACCCCCCACCCTACACAGTGCCACTGACTCCACCCAACCAACACACACACAGTGCCACGGACGCCCTCCTCCCCCTACACAGTGCCACTGGCACCCCCCACCCTACACAGTGCCACTGACCCCACCCAACCAACACACACAGTGCCATGGACGCCCTCCCTCCCTCCCCTCTACACAGTGCCACTGACCCCCCCCACCCACATACACACACAGTGCCACTGATCCCCTTTCTACACAGTGCCACTGACCGCCCCCCTACACAATGCCACTGATCCCCTTTCTATATAGTGGCACTGAACGCCCCCCCTCCCCACACTTACGCAGTGCCACTGACCCCACCCAACCAACACACACAGTGCCACAGACGCCCTCCCCTCTATACAGTTCCACTGATCCCCTTTCTACACCGTGCCACTGGCACCCCCACCCTACGCAGTGCCACTGGCACCCCCACCCTACACAGTGCCACTGACACCCCCCTCTACACAGTGCCACTGACCCCACCCAACCAACACACACACAGTGCCACGGATGCCCTCCTCCCCCCTACACAGTGCCACTGGCACCCCCACCCTACACAGTGCCACTGACACCCCCCTCTACACAGTGCCACTGATCCCTTCCACCTACACAGTGCCACTGGCACCCCCCACTCTACACAGTGCCACTGGCACCCCCCACTCTACACAGTGCCACTGGCACCCCCCCAATCTACACAGTGCCACTGGCACCCCCCCTACACAGTGCCACTGACCCCAGCCAACCAACACACACAGTGCCATGGACGCCCTCCCTCCCTCTCCTCTACACAGTGCCACTGACTCCCCACCCACAACACACAGTGCCACTGATCCCCTTTCTACACAGTGCCACTGACCGCCCCCCTACACAGTGCCACTGATACCCCCACCCTACGCAGTGCCACATCTCCCCCTCTATAGAGTGCCACTGACACCCCTCTATAAGCAGTGTCACTGACAGCCCCCCCCCACACACACACAGTGTGCCACTGACACCCCTCTATAAGCAGTCTCACTGACAGCCCCCCCCACACACTGCCTCTGACAACCCCCCCCCCCCCACTTGTAGTGTGGTGACCCCTGACAACCTCTTCTAGTGCGGTGACCCCTGACAGCCCCTTACAATGCAGTGACCCCCTGAGAGCCCTTTCTTGTGTGACAAACTCTTTTATCCCAGCGCCCCCCCCCCTGGGAGCCCCATCTGCTTGGTGCATCTTACAGCCCCCCCTAACTTCTGCTGACATTCTGCACGGTATCCGCCCCCCCCCCTCCAAACACACACAAAGCCCCTCTGCTATCATTGTATGTTCACCTTCTCAGTACCCGGCAGCATCGGCTGCATAAAACAGAGACAGAGGAACTCACTTGATCCTCCCTCTCTCTGTGACCTCGGAAACAGGGAGCGACAACTATGTCCTCACCTCCGGTCCGGCCTCTTTTTTTTTACTTTTGCCGTTAGCAACCAGGAGAGTAGCTGATCAGACCGATCTGTGTCTGAGAGACCCCAGATCTCTCCATAAAGAGGACCTGTCACGCCCCATGCTTTCACAAGGGATGTTGTTCATCAAGTTTTGTATAAAATAAATAATAATATAAAAAAAAAAAAAAAAAGTTATATATATATATATATATATATATATATATATATATATATATATATATATATATATATATATATATATATATATATATATATATATATATATAAAATATAATATAATATTTTTTTTTTTTTATTATATAAAAATTATAGCACCCCTGTGCTTAAGTGCAAATGCGTATATAAACGGCGATTGCACTTCACATGTGCGGTATTGTCGTGAACGTCAGAGCAATTATTCTAGCATTAGACCCCCCGTGTAACTCTAAGCTGGTGACCTGTACAGGCGTTTACAGCGCCACCTACGGGGAATTTTAAGCACCGTAGTTAGCCACCTTTCCACAGGCAGACGCAATTTTAAAGCGTGACATGTTGGGTATCTATTTACTCGGCATAACATCATCTTTCACATTATACAAACCAATTGGGGTAAATATTGTGTTTTGTTTTATTCATTAAAGTGTATTTTTTTCCCAAAAATTGTGTTTTTAAAAACCCGCTGCGCAAATACTGTGTGACATAAAAAATCCATAATTTTATTTTGTAGGGCCTCTACTAAAAAATATATATAATGTTTGGGGTTTTACGTAGATTATTACATGTAGGAGCGAAGTGTCAGAATTGGCCCGGATAGGAAGTGATCACACGCTCGCTGGCAACTTTATTAGGTACACCTTGCTAGTCCCGGGTTGGACCCCCTTTTGCCTTCATTCTTGGTGGCATAGATACAACAAGGTGTTGGAAACATTCCTCAGAGATTTTGTCGGCTGCACATCCGTTAATGCCAATCTCCCGTTCCACCAAATCCCAGAGGTGCTCTATTGGATGAGATGTGGTGAGTGTGGAGACCATTGGAGTACAGGGACCTCATTGTCCAGTGGTGAGATGATTGGAGCTTTGTGACATGGTGCATTATCCTGCTGGAAGGAGCCATCAGAAGATGGGGACACTGTAGTCATAAAGGGATGGACATGGTCAGCAACAATTCTCAGGTAGGCCGTGCTGTATAAACGATGCTCAGTTGGTACTAAGGGGACCAAAGTGTGCCAAGAAAATACCCCCCCCACCATTACACCCCCACCACCAGCCTGAACCGGTGATACAAGGCAGGATGGATCCATGCGCCAAATTCTGACCCCACCATCTGAATGTCGCAGCTGAAATCCAGACTCATCAGACCAGGCAACGTTTTTCCAATCTTCTATTGTCCAATTTTGGTGATCCTGTGCCAATTGTAGCCTCAGTTTCCTGTTCTTAGCTGACAGGAGTGGCACCCGGTGTGGTCTTTTGCTTCTGTAGCCCATCTGCTTCAAGGTTGGATGTGTTGTGTGTTCAGAGATGGTATTCTGCATACCTTGGGTGTAACGAGTGGTTTGAGTTACTGTCGCCTTTCTATCATCTGGAACCAGCCTGCCCATTCTCCTTCGACCTCAACAAGGCATTTTCCTCCACACAACTGCCGCTCACTGGATATTTTCTCCTTTTTCCCACCATTCTCTGTAAACCCGAGAGATGGTTGTGTGTGAAAATCCCAGTAGATCAGCAGTTTTTTTTACATCCTCAGACCAGCCCGTCTGGCACCAATAAACATGCCACATTCAGAGTCATTTAAATCCCCTTTCTTTCCCCATTCTGATGCTTAGTTTGAACTTCAGAGAGTTGTCTTCACCGCGTCTCGATGCCTAAATGCATTGAGTTGCTGCCATGTGATTGGCTGATTATCAATTTTGTGTTACCAAGCAATTGAACAGGTGTACCTAATAAAGTGAGTGTGTGTGTATATGTGTGTGTATATATGTGTATATATATATATATATATATGTGTGTGTGTGTGTGTGTGTGTGTGTGTGTGTGTGTATATATATATATATATATATATATATATATATATATATATATATATATATATATATATATATATATATAATTTCTTCATATCCCCCTGATGAAGTCACGTGACCGTGATGTAACGCGTAGGGCCGGAAGTGACGTGGAAGGGAGTGAGTCCCGATTTCTAGCGCTGTAATTGAAGTTTTACACAAGTTTTTAATATTGTAAGTGCATTTTCATTTTTAATTTTTAACACCTTCCCGTCCGACCTATAGTACAGTGACAGCCGGGCTGAAGCATTGTTTGTTTTTTGTTTTTTTTTTTCTTCATATTCCAAATAATTGTGAAAAAAATTACAACTGCAAAAAACTTGCCATGCCACTTACTAAATACCTTAGACTGGACTCTCTAACCTTCCTGCAGACTAAATAATCTACACTCATTTGGGTTATTCTCACCAAAGAAATGGAGCAGGATAATACATTGTGACCTAAATTTATGTAGAAAGATTATTTATTTGCAAAATGATATAACAAAAGAAGAAAAACACATTTTTTTTTTCCATCTAAAATTTTGCTTATGTGGCCATACTCATGTTAACCGCTTCAGCCCTGGAAGATTTTACCCCCTTCCTGACCAGAGCACTTTTTTGCGATTTGCCACTGCGTCCGCTTTAACTGACAATTGCGCGGTCGTGCGACGTTTGCATCCAAACAAAATTGACGTCTTTTTTTCCCCACAAATAGACCTTTCTTTTGGTGGTATTTGATCACCTCTGTGGTTTTTATTTTTTTGCGCTATAAACAAAAAAAGAGCGACAATTTTGAAAAAAAAACGCAATATTTTTTGCTATAATAAATATCCCGCAAAAATATATAAAAAACATTTTTTTTTTCCTTAGTTTAGGCCGATACGTATTCTTCTACATATTTTTGGTAAAAAAAAAAAAAAAATCGCAATAAGCGTATATTGATTGATTTGCGCAAAAGTTATAGCGTCTACAAAATAGGGGATAGTTTTATGGCATTTTTGTTTATTAATTTTTTTTTAATTAGTAATGGCGGCGATCAGCGTTTTTTTTTTTTTTTTTATCGTGACTGCGACATTATGGCGGACACTTTTGACACTATTTTGGGACCATTGTCATTTATACAGCGATCAGTGCTATAAAAATGCACCGATTACTGTATAAATGACACTGGCAGGGAAGGAGTTAACCACTAGGGGGGGCGATGAAAGGGTTAAGTGTGTCCTAGGGAGTGATTCTAACTATGGGGGGGGGAGGGGCTTCAACGCACACGACAGTGATCGCCGCTCCTGATGACAGAGACCAGTGATCTCTGTCCTGTCACTAGGCAGCTTCAGCTTTCAGCGCTCTCACACTTTAGTAGGACAATTGCGCGGTCATGCGGACACACTGCATCGCCGTGGGCAGTGATGGCGAACCTTGGCACCCCCAGATGTTTTGGAACTACATTTCCCATGATGCTCAACTACACTGCACGAGCTCAGAAGCATCATGGGAAATGTAGTTCCAAAACATCTGGGGTGCCAAGGTTCGCCATCACTGGCCTATGGCGTGTAGGCTCTTTACCATGTGATCAGCTTTGTCCAATCACAGCGTAGCTAGGAAGTGTCGGTTGTTAGCATTCCTCTGTTCATCCCGAGTGTGAGTAGAGGAGAACCGATAAGTGGCCCTCCTGACAGGGGATCTGCACTGATAATCAGTGCAGCTCCATTAGCATGGGGCCCATCAGTGATGCCTATCAGTTCCCATCATTGTCGCCACTCAGTGCCCCCCTATCAGTGCTGCATGTTGGTGCCTCCTCATCGGTGCCCGTCAGTGAAGGAGAAAACTTACTTTTTTACAAAGTTTTCGAACAAACGAAGAAAATCTTTATTTTTTTTTTTTTTTTCATTTTTGGTCTTTTTTCATTTGTTTAGCAAAAAAAAAAAAACCCCAGCGGTGATAAAATAGCACCAAAAAAAAAAAAAAAAAAAAAGCTCTATTTGTCTCATATTGTAAAAATTTAATTTGGGTACAGTGCCGCATGACCACGCAATTGACCGCGCTGAAAACTGGCCTGGGCCGGAAAGTGGGGTGAAAGTGTCCCAGTAGGCGAGTAACTTTGTTATCTGGCTGCAAGATTCAAAGCAAATTTTATCAAGCCCTGAATCTAAACCTTCCCCCACTTTGTTCAAACTTTAAAAATATGCTTTAGTCGTGTCTGAGTTTTTTTTTTTTTTTTGTATTTCTCTCTTCCATGAGCTGTGTAACATTCCTGATGAATTCTGCGCCCCGTGTAACTTTTTTTTTAATGATGGGAAAAAATAGTTAAAATGTAACAAGCTATGAAAGTTATCTGAGGCATTTATGAGGCGGCAGAGAGATTGGAAGTGACTGAGATCTGCAATTCCTTTTTATAATTTCTTCATGTCCCCATCCTCCCCCCCCCATGTTTGGACTGGCTTTGACAACTCTTAAACCCAAAACCATAAATATATTATATTGCAGTTTACCAACCAGAGGTGGTGGCTGCATTCGTTTTCATTTTTTTTTTTTAGGCTTTCTTTCTCCCTCTGTTTTCACCTGGTGATCTGGCTGTATTAGAGAGCCTGAGCCAGCGGATGACTGAGAACTGAGTGATCAGCGGTCATGTGATCGCTCAGTTCTCAGTCTTCGAGCCGGTGGGGGAAAGCTGCAGCATCTGCATATCAGCTAAGCTGATATACAGTATCTCACATTTTTGTACGTATTTTATTATATCTTTTCATGTGACGACACTGAAGAATATACAAAGTAGGGGGGGGGGAGGACTTTATCGGTGCAGTTAGTACAAGGACATACCAAATTGAATCAAATCACAATTTATTAAAGTTACAAGGGTACATAAAACAATATTTTTTACATGAACAGCTTTATGGTCCTTCAAGACAAGTTATTGTAGCTCCTATAGTTGTTCCCACATCTTAATCCAACATGTTTCGCCGTGTGGCTTCCTCAGGGGCAAACATGGTTTTGTGGCTACTATGTGAATGAACAGAAAGCGAATTACAAACAATACATAAAGTGTTATATCAGAAAATGCCGACACTGTACATAACGTATACAATACATTTTAATACAGGAATACATCTTATCCATTGACAAGAATTCCCTAAATGGGACCATACCTCAATGATAGAAAGTAAAATTCAGTTATCGCCAAAGCACACAGAAATAGGAGTCTGTCCGGGCGGCCCAGAGAACAGGTTTGAACCGCCCAGAAAAAAGAAGAAATGACACTTTGCTACAATGTAAAGTAGTGAGTGTACAGCTTGTATAACAGTGTAAATTTGCTGTCCTCTCAAAATAACTCAACACACAGCCATTAATGTCTAAACCGCTGGCAACAAAAGTCAGTACACCCCTAAGTGAAAATCTCCAAATTAGGCCCAAAGTGTCAGTATTTTGTGTGGCCACCATTATTTTCCAGCACTGCCTTAACCCTCTTAGGCATGGAGTTCACCAGAGCTTCACAGGTTGCCACTGGAGTCCTCTTCCACTCCTCCATGATGACATCACAGAGCTGGTGGATGTTAGAGACCTTGCGCTTCTCCACCCTCCATTTGAGGATGTCCCACAGATGATCAATAGGCTTTAGGTCTGGAGACATGCTTGGCCAGTCCATCACCTTTACCCTCAGCTTCTTTAGCAAGGCAGTGGCTATCTTGGAGGTGTGTTTGGGGTCGTTATCATGTTGGAATACTGCCCTGCGGTCCAGTCTCTGAAGGGAGGGGATTATGCTCTTCTTCAGTATGTCACAGTACATGTTGGCATTCATGGTTCCCTCAATGATCTGTAGCTCTCCAGTGCCGGCAGCACTCATGCAGCCCCAGACCATGACACTCCCACCACCATGCTTGACTGTAGACAAGACACACTTGTCTTTGTACTCCTCACCTGGTTGCCGCCACACACGCTTGTCACCATCTGAACCAAATATGTTTATCTTGGTCTCATCAGACCACAGGACATGGTTCCAGTAATCCATGTCCTTAGTCTGCTTGTCCTCAGCAAACTGTTTGCAGGCTTTCTTGTGCATCATCTTTAGAAGAGGCCTCCTTCTGGGACGACAGCCATGCAGACCAATTTGATGCAGTGTGCGGCGTATGGTCTGAGCACTGACAGGCTGACCCCCCACCCCTTCAACCTCTGCAGCAATGCTGGCAGCACTCATACGTCTATTTCCCAAAGACAACCTCTGGATATGACGCTGAGCACGTGCACTCAACCTCTTTGGTGGACCATGGTGAGGCCTGTTCTGAGTGGAACCTGTCCTGTTATACCGCTGTATGGCCTTGGCCACCGTGCTGCAGCTCAGTTTCAGGGCCTTGGCAATCTTCTTATAGCTTATTGTTTTTACTTTTTGTGAAACAAACGAAAAAAGTCCAACAATCTTGGAGAAAAAAAAAAAAAAAAAAGTTTTTCTTAGTTTGTGCTTGAAAATAAGCAATTTTCCCCCTTCACTTATGAGCACTGATCAATGATGAGGTGGCAGTGATGGACACTAATAGGCGGCACTGATAGGCGGCACCGAAGAGCAGCAATTATGGGCACCGATGAGGCTGCATTGATAATCTGTGCACTGATTGTCAGTGCAGATGTCCCTGCTGAGGAATGCCGCTTACCGGCACTCCTCTCCTCATACGCTGTCAGTGTGAGGAAAGAAATGCCAATAACCGGCATTTCCTGTTTACACTGTGATCAGCTGTGATTGGACACAGCTGATCACATGGTAAAGAGCTGCTGTTATAGACTCTTTACTGTGATCAATGACATGCTGTGTCTGAGAATCAGTGCTCCCACCCACTTAGAGCATTGTAAGCTCTAAGTATTTACATCTAGATATAACTGAAAAGTCCTATAGTTGTAACTTTAAAGTATATATGAACCCTTACCTTGTAAAACAACCCATTCAGTTTAAAATAGAATGAAAGATAAAACATTTTTGTATCGATATAATTAACCTTTTTTTCCCCCTTTTCCACATATCCTCTGTTCTCAGTTGCATAAGGAACTCGGAGAGCTGGGGGAGGAGAAACAGCAGCACACTAATCTTCCTGGTGAATGGCTGTTGGGGGTGGGGGGGGAGTTTCTGTTGGGATTATGATTTAAAAAGAGAAAAAACACAGTTAATTGATAGTAAATGGCTTCAGCCAAACACTAACCATGAGTGAAAGAAAAGGTTTTGTGTTATTATTCATATTCTCTGAAAAATGGCCAAGAAATCATAAATTCTGCCAGGGTATGTAAACTTATGAGCACAACTGTGTGTGTGTGTGTGTATATATATGTATGTATGTATGTATGTATGTGTGTATATATATATATATATAGAGAGAGAGAGAGAGAGAGAGAGAGAGAGAGAGAGAGAGATAGATATATCTATCTATATATATACCCTGTTTCCCCAAAAATAAGACCTAGTGTGATTGTCGGTGATGGCTGCAACATAAGCCCTACCCCCCAAAATAAGCCCTAGTTAAAGTCCTTGTAGGTCTTATTTTCAGGGTTGGGCTTATTTTTGGGGAAACAGGGTAGGGCTTATTTGGGGGGTAGGGCTTATATTGCTACCATCACCGACAATCACGCTAGGTCTTATTTTCGGGGAAACAGGGTATATATATATATATATATATATATATATATATATATATATATATATATATATATATATATATATATATATATATATATATATATATATATATAATATTTTTTTTATATTTATAAAAAATCTACAGTCATGGCCAAAAATATTGGCACCCCTGCATTTGTCAGATAATCCACCACTTCGCCCCAGAAAATTGTTGCAATTGCAGATGTTTCAGCATTCTCATATTTTATTTCTTTTGTTTGTACCGGTATGACACAAAAAAGTTGGGAAGCAAAAAGCCAAATCGGACACATTCCACGCAAAACAATGGACTGGACAAAATAATTGGCCACCTACTTAAAATTGTAAGTAATAATTGAAGTACAACTTTTTGTGATGCTCCTGTAATTTGTAATTAAACTCACCTGTATCAGCTAACAGGTGCACATAATGTAGAAATCACCACGGCAACCAGTTAAAATGGTGAGAAATTGACTCAACCTTTCTGTTGTGTGTCTCTGTGTGCCACACGGAGCGCGGGGAAATGAAAGAGCATCAAAAGCATTGTCTGAGGATTTGAGAACAAAAATGGTGGAAAAGCATGGACAATCTCAGGGTTACAAGTCCATCTCCAGAGATCTTCATGCTACTGTGTCCTCTGTGCCCAACATTGTCAAGAAGTTTACAGCCCATGGCACTGTAGCTAATCTCCCTGGATGTGGACGAATGAGAAAAATTCATATAAGATTGCAACAAAGGGTTCTTGGAATGGCGGATAAAGAACCTCGATCAACTTCCAGACAAATTTCAAGCTGACCTTCAGGCACGGGGTACAACTGTGTCAGCTCGCACTATACATCACCATCTGAATGAAAAGGGATGCTATGGTAGGAGACCCAGGGGGACCCCACTGCTGACACAGAAACATAAAGTCAGAACTGACCTGAGGAAGCCAGTGGGAGAATGTGCTGTGGACAGACGAAACAAAATGACGGCTTTATGGTGAAGCCAATCATTCTACTGTTTTTAGAAAAAGAAATGAGGACTTTAACCACTTCCAGACCGCAGACCACACATATACTGCAGCAGGGCGGACCGGCTGCGCGAAACAACGTACCTGTCTCCTCTTTCTGAGTCTTGGGCGCACGCTGCTGGAGACCTGCTCCCGCTGTGATTGGACACACTGGGAGCCAATCGGAGGGACTGGCGGCCGCGATGGCCGCCGCAAACCACCGATCATTTGCTGAAGAGGCAGAACAGCGCTCTGCCTATGTAAACAAGGCAGACCGCTGTTCTGTCAGAGAGGAAGAGAGAGATCTTGTGTTCCTGCTAATCGGGAACACAGATGTCTCTCTTCCTCCTGTCAGTCAGTAGAAAGCACCCCCTAGGAGCACACTTAACCCTTTGATCACCCCCCCCGATGTTAACCCCTTCCCTGCCAGTGTAATTTATACAGTGACAGGGCTTTTTTTTTTTTTTTGCACTGATCACTGTATTGGTGTCACTGGTTCCCAAAAAGTGCCAGTTAGTGTCCAGTTTGTCTGCCGCAATGTGCAGTCCCGCTAAAAATCGCTGATCGCCGCCATTACTAGTAAAAATAAAAATGCCATAAAAATATCCTGTAGTTTGCAGACGCTATAACTTTTGCGCAAACCAATCAATATACGCTTATTTTATTTATTTATTTATTTTTGTTTGAACCAGATGGACTTGTCTTTTTTCAACCTGTCTAACTATGTAATTGGGATTTTTTTTTAACAAAAATATGTAGCAGAATACATATTGACCTAAATTGATAAATTAGATTTTTTACATATTTTTATTGGATATGTTTTATAGCAAAAAGTTAAAAATATTGTTGTTTTTTTTTCAAAATCGTTGGTCTTTTTTTGTTTATAGTGCAAAAAATAAAAACCGCAGAGGTGATCAAATACCACCAAAAGAAAGCTCTATTTGTGGGGAAAAAAAGGACATAAATTTTGTTTGGGTACAACGTAGCACGACCGCGCAATTGTCAGTTAAAGTAACACAGTGCTGTATCGCAAAAAATAGCCTGGTCATTAAGAAGGTAAAACCTTCCAGCGCTGAAGTGGTTAAAGAAAAGAATACAGTCCCAGCAGTCAGACATGGTTGAGGTTCACCAATGTTTTGTGGTTGCTTTGCTGCTTCAGGCACTGAATTTCTTGACCGTGTGCATGGGATTATGAAATCTGAAGACTACCAAAGAATTCTGGGGTGCAGTGTAGGGCCCAGTGTCAGAAAGTTGGGTCTCTGTCAGAGGTCATGGGTCTTACAGCAGGACAATGACCCAAAGCACACGTCAAAAAGCACCCAGAAATGGTTTAAGACTGTCAGGGCTGGGCTCAGCCCTTCCTTCTCTGATCTGGCCGCTCAGCTGTCGGCTAATTGCCAGCTCCTATCTCTCCACAGTTACTCATCTGTTGATGATCCTGCTCGTCAGTCCTGTCTACTTAAAGTCCAGCGACCAATCTTCTTCTTTTTTTTTTTTTTTAGGTCATTGAGACACTTTGCTAATCCCAAAATAATACTCACAGTTTGGGTGTAATATTTCCGCCTCTGTCTGTTTTCGTACTGAAGAATAACTTAAAAAATGTGATGCTGGCTGTTTCCATCTTGCTTGTGGGCATGTGAAGCCCACAAGCATTGATTTCCGGGATGCGGTGAATGCTGTTCATTCACAGCTTGTTCACAAGCATGATCATTGTTTCCACACTGAATCTTGGGAAGCCTGACACTAAGCTCCCAGGAGACAGTGCGGCGCCGGGGAAGGGCAATAAACACGCCTACTCCCATGGAAGGAGAGACAGGAAGTGCCACAATAAAGTACAATATAAAGGTAATTACAGCGATAAAAATGTTGTTCGTGCGGCATTTGAACATCTATGCAATTAACTGGAGGGGGTAAGATTAAGTTAAAAATTTGAGTGGAACCCCGCTTTAAGCCGTCCAGTCCAGAGGAGCTCTGCCTTCAACTTGGTCAAAATCACAGAAACTATCTCCTGCGATCCTGTTCAAGACTTGCTTGCCGACATCCCTTCTGGCTCCAGATCCTGCTTTTCTGTTCCACTACATTGATCCCTGACTTCTGGCTTGGCTGACTATCCGGTTCCGGTTACTGAACTTTGGCTATGTTTTGACTATGTTTGTTCTTTTTACTTTTTATTATTAAACAAGTGTGATTTAACTGTATTTCTGTCTCGGCGTGATTTCATGGTTTTTGACAAAGACAAAGCGCCGGAGAGTACTGAACTGGCCAGCAATGAGTCCAGATCTAAATCCCATAGAGCACCTGTGGAGATATCGCAAAACAGCAGTTGGGAAAAGGATCCCTTCCAATCAGAGAGACCTGGAGCAGCTGGCGAAAGAAGAGCGTCCAAAATTCCAGTAGAGAGGTGTAAGAAACTCATTGATGGTTACAGGAAGGATTTCAGTTATTTTTTCCAAGTTGTGTGCTACGGGGGCAGCACAGTGGTGTGGTGGGTAGCACTTTTACCTAGCAGCAATAGGGTCACTGGTTCAAATCCTGACCACAACACCATCTGCCTGGAGTTTGCATGTTCTCCCTGTGCCTGCATGGGTTTCCTCTGGGTACTCCTCCCATACGCCAAAGACATGCTGGTAGGTTAATTTAGATCCTGTTGAAAAAATTGGCCAAATATGTGTATGTTGTATTTGTTTGTAAGGGCGTCGGGACCCCGTGGGGTAAAAGGGCTGTTCTATACCGCAGATGGACCCCGGCGGCAAAAGTGCCCTGAGGCGAGTCAGTTCCCATAGGTAGCGCTATATAAGTCATTCATTCACCGAATATTAAATTGAGGGTGCCAATAATTTTCGGAGTTTTGCGTGGAATGTGTCCACATTTGGCTTTTTGTGTCATACCAATACAAACAAAGAAATAAAAAAATCTGAGAATGCCGAAACATTTGTAATTGCAACAATTTTCTGGGCGAAGTGGTGAATTATCTGACAGAAATGCAGGGGTGCCAATATTTTTGGCCATGACTGTACGTAATAAAACCACATCACTTGGCTGGTCGTTCCAGTTTACAAACACATTCGTACAAATTGTTCCAATGCTGCCGTTACATGTCACCCGTGCTTTACATATTAATATCTTTTGATAAATTCCAGTTGATCTTTAGACCCAAAGTTGTTTCCTCTCAACGTGTTTTGTGAACATTGTTCACTCCTCAGGAGATTAGAGTCCTGAGTCTAGAATCCTATCCAGCCCATATAAAATCCGGTATCGCATTGTAATGCAGATGCCTCACCAGTTACCAGAGGTCAGGGGGTTACCCAGAGAGGATAGCGCATCCAGGGGAGGCTGAAAGTATATGTAAACCAGGAGTGCTCAACCTGTGGCCCTCAACCTCAATCCAGGGAAGCACAATTCTATTTTATCCTGCTGGTTTGGTGAGCTTTCGAAAGTGCAACACACCCGCAAGATTTAATAGAGGTCTATGGCAACGTGGCACTAACTCGCAGGAGAGCCGCAGGTGCACTGCACTACACTCATGGTGCAGGTAAACCGCAGCACATACTTGTGAAAGCAGCCTTATAAGGGGGTTCAAGAGAGTAAGGGCTCATTTTACATTTGCGTTTTGGGTGGCAGTAAAACCCCTATAGTTGAGATGTGTTTTACCACACCCTCCTTCCCACTGGTGTAGCGTCAGGGGTCGCAAGGGTCCCAGAGGGAACCCCCCCCCCCCACACCCCATGCTCCAGGGGGCATGTGTGACCTCTGTCACATTCTGTGTTGCACTTGGACGGGAGGGGCTGTGGAGGCCTCTTCATTTTCCCCCTGCAACTGCTGAAAGACGGCTTCTTTTCCTATCCCTCCCGCCTGGCATTCAGCGGCTGCAGGAGGAAAATGTTCATTATGCCATTCAAAATAAAAATTCTAAATTCGGAACCGTCTCATTTAATTTTGGCCTGCGACCGGTTACCAAATTACTTAAAGCGGACCTTCAGTCATTTTTTTCAACTCTCCATCTATTAAATCCTCTGCCCTTGTTGTTGTTTTAACTTTGGATAGTAAAACATTTTTTTTCTGCCAGTAAATACCTTATACAGCCCACTTCCTGTTTCTGGTCTGGTCATTAGCCTAGGCTTATGACATCATGTCTCTCTCTTTCTCTCTCTCTGTCTGTCTGTCTCTCTCTCTCTCTCTCTCTCTCTCTCTCCTGAGAGTTTGCCAGGAATGGAGGAGGGGGGATGAGTCATAAGAGGGCCAATGAGAGCTTCAAAATTGAAGGCGTGCCTCTGTGTGTAAATCCAGGACATAAACAGACCGCAGCTTCAGCTGCCCACAGTTAAAATGGCTGCAGCCAGACTCAGTGGAGGGAGATTTCTGCAGCATATTTGGCAAGTACAGAATCGCAGTATATATAAAATAATATGCAAAGTGGTTGGAGGGAGGCTTCAGAATGGCAAAGATGTTTTTATTACAAATTATGTGAGCGGACTGCAGTTCCTCTTTAAAGGAGTTGTAAAGGCAGACGTTTTTTTTTTGTTTTTTTTTATCTTAATGCATTCTATGCATATTTCATGTCTGAGGTTTACAACTACTTTTAATAGGGGGATCCTAATGGCTCCTGATATGGACTTCGATTTTAATTTGTATCATGTTTCTCTATCCAGACTCTACCTTTTTAAATGGTATCACCATGCATGCGTGTGTTATCCCTCTGTCTCTCTCCTCTGGTGAGATGCCTGCAGTACAGTTTGGGTTTGCAGGCCTTTGGGTATTGTGTGCACCTTTTGGCATCTCAGGATATTTTTGTGCTGTGACCAGATCGCTGTGACATGATATCTGTGTTTTTTTATGATTGCATCAGATTCTGCAACCCAGTTTCTAAGTCCTTGTACACACTTTTCCAAATCCCATCACAGACCGTAGAGGAGAGTCGGACTGGGACATGTTTTCCTGTCCAGCTGCAGGTCTTAACATGAAAGCCACAAACACAAGGAATTTCTTCCAACCTATTCTGGTTGGTGAAATCTTGTGTGGTGCAGAATATTGATGGTCCCTTCAGACCTGTGCTTTGTACCGCGTGTTACTGTAAGGCAAGGCGATTTGTCTGGGGCTTTTGTGGTGTTATTGAAAGAGTAACTTCACTTTTGTTGAGAAAAAAAAACCCTGCCCTCTTCTGGGGTTTTTTTTTAGGGATTTTAACAAAACTTTGTTGCAGTTTCCTACCTTTTTGTTATTCTGAAGGAATTAGCTGTGTGTTTCTCTGTGTCCATGTGCAAAATGATCCAATAGGAGTGATTTTATAATTATGTACTTTTTTGCCTTTTGGGAGTATCTCACCAAAAAATGACATATTTTTGTTGCAGGGGATGCCTGAAATTTGACTTGTATCTTAGGCTGCATTCACACCTGAGCGTTTTCAGCTCGTAAAACGCCCGGAAAAACGCTCAACAAGCAAAATCTTATTAATTTCAACCAATTAGTGCTGTGACACCATAGCTACAAATCAATATAAAATATGTTGGTGTGCTTATCAAACTATCCCCATCTGTTGGAGTGGTGCTTATATATAAAATCCTAAACCATAAAAATACCCTGATATCATAATCAGTAAAGTGAATAAGTGCAAATAAATATATCAATCAATAAAGTGAATAAATGCATTAAAAACATATAAGGGAACACACATCCCTAGATATATGTAGATGAAAGAAAAATAAAAAAAAACACAATAAATAGTGTCTGTTTGTGTTAATCCAGTTGAGGTCTAAATGTCCAATCAATTGCCTTTGATGAACTTGCTTGTATTTCAATTATCACAGATCACAGTTGCATGATGAATTACATTTGCAAGGTGATGATTCACATAAAGATAAAAGAAAAACCATCATTGTGGAGTGTTTTTAAATGGATTACATTGATTGCCCAGTTTTGTAGCATTTTGTAGCAAAAAAAAAAAAACTATTTACATCATCTTTCACATTATACAAAAATATTGGGCTAACTTTACTGTTTTTTTTTTTTTATTCATGATTCATTCATTATTCCAAACAAAATTGCATTTGAAAGACCGCTGCGCAAATACAGTGTGACATAAAATATTGCAACGATATGGTGAACCTTGGCACTCCAGATATTTTTGGAACTACATTTGCAGTGTAGCCGAGCATCATGGGAAATGTAGTTTCAAAACACCATCACTGCCCTAGAGTCTCTGCTAGAGCTGCACGATTAATCGTTAAGAATCTAAATCGCGATCTTTTTCTCATCCCGATCTTCAAAGCAGCATGTCCCGATTCTTTAAAGCGGAGTTCCACACAAAAGTGGAACTTCCGCTTTTTGGAACCCTCCCCCCCTCCGGTGTCACATTTGGCACCTTTCAGGGGGGAGGGGGGTGCAGATACCTGTCTAAGACAGGTATTTGCACCCACTTCCGGCATAGACTCCCATGGGAGTCTATGCCTCTTCCTGTCCCTCCGCGCTGTCTCCTGGGAAACACACAGCTCCCAGGAGAGAGCGGGGACCACTTGGGACACGCAGCGCGACTCGCGCATGCGCAGTAGGGAACCGGGAAGTGAAACCGCAACGCTTCACTTCCTGATTCCCTCACCTAGGATGGCGGCGACAGCTGCCGAGAACCGAGCGGGCTCTCGGCGTCGCCTGCCGACATCGCTGGACCCTGGGACAGGTAAGTGGCCATGTATTAAAAGTCAGCAGCTGCAGTATTTGTAGCTGCTGGCTTTTAATTTTTTTTTTTTTTAGGCTGATGTAGGTGGACCCCCCCTTTAACAAGTGCAGAGAGTTCTCCCAGCTGGGAAAAAAAATAAAAAATCCAGGCAGCCTGCCAAGTTTAATCACAACACACAAATAAGTAGAAACAAAGTATCTTTTCGTTCTTTTATCAAAGGAAAGAACTTGGTGTGGTAAATGGAGGAAGTTTAACCATTTAAAGACCAAACTTTTTCTGACATTTGTTGATAACAAGTAAAAATCATTATTTTCTGCTAGAAAATTACTTGGAACACCCAAACATGATGTGTGTTTTTTTTTTTTTTTTTTAGCAGAGACCCTATAGAATAAAATGGTGGTTGTTGCAATATTTTGGGGTTGATTTACTAAAGGCAAAAAGACTGTGTACTTTGGAAAGTGAAGTTGCACACGGCAAGAGCAGTTGCTCCAGAGTTTAGTAAATGAGCAGAAGCTCTGCTGACTTTCATCAAACAATCATGTGCAAGCAAAAATGCTGTTTTTTTTTAATTTCCCTTACATGTGATTGGGTATTCTTTGCAAAGTGAAGCCTTACCTCATTTACTAAGCTCTGGAGCAACTACACTTGCAGAGTGCAATTGCCCTTTCCAAGGTGCACAGTCTATTGGCCTTTTAGTAAATCAACCCCTTTATGTCACACCGTATTCGGCAAGCAGTCTTTCAAACGCAATTTTTTTTTTTTTTTTTTTTAAATACACTTTAGTGAATTAAAAAAAAACTAAACAGTAAAGTTAGCCCAATTTTTTTGTATAATGTGAAAGATGTGAGAGAATCGTGATCTTTATTCTAAGCAAAAAAAAATCGTGATTCTCATTTTAGCCAAAATCGTTCAGCTCTAGTCTCTGCTAAAAAAATATAAATGTAACTTTAATTTTGCTTAATTATTTCCAATTTTTCTTAACTTTTTTTTTTTTCCCATCACATAGGGGACAAAAAGTGTGTTGATTTTTGGGAGACAGGTTCTCTTTAACCACGTCAATGCTGTAGGGCGTCCTTTACCAGGAGGGGGGGGTTTGGAAGCAATCGGGTGACTGCATAGCCGCTGGATTGCTTCCACCTGATAGCCGGTTGTCGGCTTCTCAGATATACAGTACATTGCAGCCACTTGGAGTATGTGTCCCCCCCCTCGCTGTCAGATCCATATGACCTCTGAACCTGGCAGTAAAAGGGCTCATTGTTAATGGCACCCCCTAAACGCGGTTAGCAGACGCGCATTTTGCCGCACTACAAACAAAATGTGCTACAAACACTCGAAAACACATAAATAATAAAATACCCCAAAAATAGTTTGGGAGCTTCTTTGACACGTTTCTGGAAGTGTCAATCCGGCCCAAGAATGTACAAAGTATCATTTTTGCAAAACCTTGATGCAAAATAGAAACGTCTGTGGCCGATCTTAACCTCATAGAACACTTATTAAAAGTCGCCATTTGATGCGCCCGTTTTGCTTTTTTTTTTTTTTTTTTCCTGTTATTGTACATTAAAAAGCCATTTACTGTCTGGATAGGGTATTTCTTCATATTAAAAGTATATTAGTGTCTCCGAGGCGGTCTGGTCTGTTTGGATTGCCGCCAGCGGCTCAGTAAATGTTATGATCACATTGAGGGATTGCCATTTGTGTGTACACTAGTAGTGCATGTCCCATCTCCCCATCTGTTCCTTCTCATACTCCATGTACAGCTCAGATCACCGGCTTCTTCCTCTCCATATGCTCCTGCGGTTCTGTATTCTGCACCTCTCTCTCTCTCTCTCTCTCTCTCTCTCTCTCTCTCTCTCTCTCTCTCTCTCTCTCTCTCTCTCTCTCTCTCTCTGCTCTGTTGTTAGCGGGGATGAGTTTCAGATGCCCCCCTCCGGTCTCATTGTTTTGCGCTTTCCTGGGATCTGGGGTGTGAAAGATGAATATTCATTGCGTTTAAAAATAGGATTATTTTCCTTCATGTCTAAAGAAGATCTATAATTAGCCATGTTTGCTCGCCAAGGTGCTGATTTTAGTTAACTGGGCAAAGCAGATAGTCTTCTTCTTCTCTCTCTGCAAACCCTACAGGAACTTAAAGTGGAAGTACACGTCATCTGAGCGCCACAAACCAAAAAAAAACCCTTTTTTAACCACTTGCCTACCGAGACGATTCTGACACTTCTCTCATATACACTATATTACCAAAAGTATTGGGACACCTGCCTTTAATGGCATCCCAACTTTAGTCCGTAGGGTTCAATATGGAGTTGGTCCACCCTTTGCATCTATAACAGCTTCAGCTCTTCTGGGAAGGCCGTCCACAAGGTTTAGGAGTGTGTCTATGGGAATGTTTGACCATTCTTCCAGAAACACATTTGTGACGGTCAGGCACTGATTTTGGACGAGAAGGCCTGGCTCACAGTCTCCGCTCTAATTCATCCCAAAGGTGTTCTATTGGGTTGAGGTCAGGACTCTGTGCAAGTTCCTCAACCCCAAACTCGCTCATCCATGTCTTTATGGACCTTGCTTTGTGCGCTGGTCCAAATCATTTGGTGGAGGGGGGATTATGGTGTGTTGTTTTTTTTTTCAGCGGTTGGGCTTGGCCCCTTAATTCCAGTGAAGGGAACTTTTAGTTCGTCCCAAAGGTGTTCTATTGGGTTGAGGTCAGTGCTGGCCAGTCAAGTTCCTCCACCCCAAACTCGCTCATCCATGTCTTTATGGACCTTGCTTTGTGTACTGGTGGGCAGTCATGTTGGAACAGGAAGAGGTCATCCCCAGACTGTTCCCACAACGTTGGGAAAATGAAATTGTCCAAAATGTCTTGGTATGCTGACGCCTTAAGAGTTCCCTTCACTGGAACTAAGGGGCCAAGCCCAACCCCTGAAAAACAACCCCCACACCATAATCCCCCCTCCACCAAATGATTTGGACCAGTACACAAAGCAAGGTCCATAAAGACATGGACCTTGGCATCAAGGTGTTAAAGTTCTTCTATAGGCTGAAGGTTTTTTTACCTTAATGCATCAGTATGCAGCCCCCCCCCCCCCGCCCCCCTTATTTTTCCTGAGACCGATCTCAATCCAGCGATATTCACGAGAGCAGAGGCTCTCTCTGTTCTCTCTCTCCCCTCTCATTGGCTCCCGCTGCAGTCAATCAAAGCCAGTGAGCGGGTGTGGGGCCTTATGTGTCTTATGTGACACACACAGCCATCTTGGGAGTGAGCATGCCCAAGTGCTCTCATAGTGGCTTGCTGTGGGAGCCCCCGGCGGGGGAGGAGCCAGAAGTGCTGGCGGGGGGACCTGAGAAGAGGAGGATCTGGACTATTCTGTGCAAAACCATTACACAGAGCAGGTAAGTATGACATGTTTGTTATTTAAAAAAAAAAACAACAAAGTTTACAATCTCTGAGGTAAAAAAAAACATTCATGATTAGCTCCTCCCAGTCCCCCTAAAACACTTACCCGAGCCTGATCTCGGTGCTGTGCTATGCCTGGGTGGAGCAGCGCTGCTCTCTCTCCTGCACAGGACTCAGTGAGAGCAGCGGGAGTCATTGGCTCTTACTGCTGTCAATCAGATCGTGTTATGATGAAGCGGGGGTGGGGGCAGGGCAGAGCCACACTGTGTGTGTTAATAGATGCATACAGGCAGGCTCAGGAGCGAGCCTGCAGGTAGGCCCCCTAGAGGAAGCAGCTATCTATGGTGGCACATGGAGAAAAGGAGGATCGGGGCTGCTCTGCAAAACTATTGCACAGAGCAGGCAAGTATAACATGCTTGTCATTTTTTTTTTTTTATATCTTTTGCAATCACTTGATGTTTAGACTATCCTGCCTCATATTTATCTTTTATCTTGATGTTCAGGAAGTGGGGGGTTGCTCACTTTCCCATAACCCGCCGTTCTGAAAAGGTATGACAGATGCACAGAATTTATACTTTGTAATCTATGGTTTAGCTCCTGGCAAGGATGAAGTTTCTCAGAAAATAATCCACCAGATTTCTCCAGTAGCTTGAAGATTTTAGTAGGGGGAAAAAAAAGAGACATAGCAGAGATTATCGTAGTTCTTCTCCGTTTTTTATTCTGGTGTCTGGATGTGATCGTCTTCTGGGTTGAAAAAGGAAGGTTTTATTTTTCAAAGCAGACCTTTATGGCTTGTCGTCTTCCATGGAAGTGAAGCACCTCACTTATTAGCTGGGCACCCTGCACTGTTCTAGCTTTATAAAGAGCCCCCATTATATCTCTGCATTTTCCTGCTTTTTTATGACATACCGTATTTATTGGTGTATAACACGCACTTTCATTTTAAGAGGGAAGTTTCAGGAAAAAAACTTAAATTTTAAATTAGGAACTTTGAAGCAAAATAAGGGTCAGTGCCCATCTGCAGCCTCACCATTGCCATCAGTGCAGCCTGATCAATGCCCATCTGCGGCCTCACCATTGCCATCAATGCAGCAGCCTCACCATTGCCATCAATGCAGCAGCCTCACCATTACCAAAAACTTAAATTTAAAATAAGGAACTTTGAAGCAAAATAAGGGTCAGTGCCCATCTGCAGCCTCACCATTGCCATCAATGCAGCCTGATCAATGCCCATCTGCGGCCTCACCATTGCCATCAATGCAGCAGCCTCACCATTGCCATCAATGCAGCAGCCTCACCATTGCCATCAATGCAGCAGCCTCACCATTGCCATCAATGCAGCAGCCTCACCATTGCCTTCAATGCAGCAGCCTCACCATTGCCAAAAACTTAAATTTAAAATAAGGAACTTTGAAGCAAAATAAGGGTCAGTGCCCATCTGCAGCCTCACCTTTGCCATCAATGCAGCCTGATCAATTCCCATCTGCAGCCTAGAGGGTACGGGGGGGGGGGGGGGGGGACGAGCGCCGACAGATTACATACAGTGTAATCTCCTATGATAGACAGAACAGTGGTCCAATGGTGGCCCAATGAGACGGGGCTTCCGATTACAGAGGCCGCCATGTAAACAGGAGATTCTCACTGTATGTAATCTGACGGCGCTCGTCCCGCCCCCCTCCCTGTCCCCTCCGAGTCAGCTAAAATTGAAGTATTGGCGTATAAAACGCACGCGCTATTTGCACCCGATTTTCATGGTGAAAAAGTGAGTGTTATACGCCAATAAATACAGTAATTCCTGTCTGTATAAGCTGTTCAACTCACAGTGTAGGGCAAAATGAAAGAAAAAGACGTTCCTTGTTTTTGGGCTTCGTATTGACAGGTTTACCACTTTAACACCAGGCATTTTCTGGCACTTTTTGTTTACAAGTTTAAGGGTGTTTTCATTCTGGGGCGGCAGGGCCCCTTGGCGGTAAAGCTTTTCGGCCACTAGTGGAACGCTTTTAACCCCCGCTAGCAGCTGAAGAAAGGACAGCCATTTTTCAAGCGCTTTGGAAGCGCTGCCCATGCATTCCAATGGGCAGGTACAGTTTAGGAGCGCTGTATATAACGCCCCAAAAATGCGGCTTGCAGGACTTTTTTTCCCGCCCCGCAAGCGCACCACCGCTCCAGTGTGAAAGCACTCAGGCTTTCACACTGGAGAGGCACGAGAGGCGTTTTTCAGACACTTTACAGGTGCTATTTTTAGTGCTAAAACAACTGAAAAAATGCCTCAGTGTGAAAGGGTTCTTAATCGGTATTT
>JBBHAA010003376.1:0-95000 GCA_037953035.1 Aquarana catesbeiana
AATTTGGCTATCGGCTAAGTCTTCTGGTATTAGTCACATGCTACCATTTTCAAAACCTCTTTTGGGGTCAAATGGCAAGTTCATCCTTTTTGAAGTTCTTTTTCTGATGACCCTTAATGTATATCTGAAGGCTCCTGTGTGGTCTCAAATCCAGCGATGGAGTGAGATTAATAATCCTCCATCATTATGTCTCACACACTCCCCCTTCCAGACACTGCAGCTCCTAGTGGGGAGGGTTTCACCAGCACAATCAGTTCTGCCAATCCAGGAAGCGGGGGGGCAGGGCTAGGTGGCATCTGATTGGGGAGCTACAGGCCTTATGAGTTAGCAGTGACAAAGCTGAAAGCCATGCCCCCTGTGATGGCTCCTCCTCCCACTGTAGCAGTCACCGCCTACACAAGAGTGACAACCCCGCTCTGAATTCAGGAGCAGTGCAGCATTGTTGCCACTCCCTCAAAGGATGTTGTATAAGGCGGTCTTCACTGGCAGGATCAGAAGGTATTCCTAAATCTTTGCAGGACTAGGGGGATGTATGTAAGTGTGGATACCGTAGTTGCCTGGCCTATTGCATTAGAGTGTGCACCCCTAAGCTCAAACACACATACACATTAGAGCAGTGGACGGTGTCAGTAGAGCAGTGGACGGTGTCAGTAGGGCAGTGGAAGGTGTCAGTAGAGCAAAGGATGGTGTCAGTAGGGCAGTGGACGGTGTCAGTAGAGCAGTGGATGGTGTCAGTAGGGCAGTGGAAGGTGTCAGTAGAGCAGTGGACGGTGTCAGTAGAGCAGTGGATGGTGTCAGTAGAGCAGTGGACGGTGTCAGTAGGGCAGTGGACGGTGTCAGTAGAGCAGTGGATGGTGTCAGTAGAGCAGTGGACGATGTCAGTAGAGCAGTGGATGGTGTCAGTAGAGCAGTGGGCAATGTCAGTAGTGCAGTGGTCGGTGTCAGTAGGGCAGTGGGCGATGTCAGTAGAGCAGTGGACAGTGTCAGTAGAGCAGTGGACGGTGTCAGTAGGGCAGTGGATGGTGTCAGTAGAGCAGTGGACGATGTCAGTAGAGCAGTGGATGGTGTCAGTAGAGCAGTGGACGATGTCAGTAGTGCAGTGGTCGGTGTCAGTAGGGCAGTGGGCGATGTCAGTAGAGCAGTGGACAGTGTCAGTAGAGCAGTGGACGGTGTCAGTAGAGCAGTGGATGGTGTCAGTAGGGCAGTGGATGGTGTCAGTAGAGCAGAGGACGGTGTCAGTAGAGCAGTGGATGGTGTCAGTAGAGCAGTGGACGGTGTCAGTAGGGCAGTGGACGGTGTCAGTAGAGCAGAGGATGGTGTCAGTAGAGCAGAGGACGGTGTCAGTAGGGCAGTGGACGGTGTCAGTAGAGCAGTGGATGGTGTCAGTAGGGCAGTGGACGGTGTCAGTAGGGCAGTGGACGGTGTCAGTAGACCAGTGGACGGTGTCAGTAGGGCAGTGGACGGTGTCAGTAGGGCAGTGGACGGTGTCAGTAGGGCAGTGGACGGTGTCAGTAGAGCAGTGGATGGTGTCAGTAGGGCAGTGGACGGTGTCAGTAGGGCAGTGGACGGTGTCAGTAGACCAGTGGACGGTGTCAGTAGGGCAGTGGACGGTGTCAGTAGGGCAGTGGACGGTGTCAGTAGGGCAGTGGACGGTGTCAGTAGAGCAGTGGATGGTGTCAGTAGGGCAGTGGACGGTGTCAGTAGGGCAGTGGACGGTGTCAGTAGGGCAGTGGACGGTGTCAGTAGGGCAGTGGACGGTGTCAGTAGAGCAGTGGATGGTGTCAGTAGGGCAGTGGACGGTGTCAGTAGGGCAGTGGTGTCAGTAGAGCAGTGGATGGTGTCAGTAGAGCAGTGGACGGTGTCAATAGAGCAGTGAACGGTGTCAGTGGGGCAGTGGATGGTATCAGTAGAGCAGTGAACGGTGTCAGTGGGTCAGTGGATGGTGTCAGCAGGGCAGTGGACGGTCTCTGCAGGGCAGTGGATGGTGTCAGTAGAGCAGTGGACGGTGTCAGTAGAGCAGTGGACATGCCAGTAGGGCAGTGGACGATGTCAGTAGAGCAGTGGACGGTGTCAGTAGGGCAGTGGACGGTGTCAGTGGGGCAGTGGATGGTGTCAGTAGAGCAGTGGACGGTGTCAGTGGGGCAGTGGACAGTGTCAGTAGAGCAGTGGACGGTGTCAGCGGGGCAGTGGACGGTGTCAGTAGAGCAGTGGATGGTGTCAGTAGAGCAGTGGACTGTGACAGCAGGGCAGTGGACGGTGTCAGTAGAGCAGTGGATGGTGTCAGTAGAGCAGTGGACAGTGTCAGTAGAGCCGTGGACGGTGTCAGTAGAGCAGTGGATGGTGTCAGTAGAGCAGTGGACGGTGTCAGTGGGGCAGTGGACGGTGTCAGTAGAGCAGTGGATGGTGTCAGTAGAGCAGTGGACTGTGACAGCAGGGCAGTGGACGGTGTCAGTAGAGCAGTGGATGGTGTCAGTAGAGCAGTGGACAGTGTCAGTAGAGCCGTGGACGGTGTCAGTAGAGCAGTGGATGGTGTCAGTAGAGCAGTGGACGGTGTCAGTAGAGCAGTGGATGGTGTCAGTAGAGCAGTGGACGGTGTCAGTAGGGCAGTGGACGGTGTCAGTAGGGCAGCGGACAGTGTCAGTAGGGCAGAGGACGGTGTAGGGCAGTGGATGGTGTCAGTAGGGCAGCAGACGGTGTCAGTAGAGCAGTGGACGGTGTCAGTAGAGCAGTGGACGGTGTCAGTAGAGCAGTGGACGGTGTCAGTAGGGCAGTGGATGGTGTCAGTAGGGCAGTGCACGGTGTCAGTAGAGCAGTGGATGGTGTCAGTAGAGCAGAGGATGGTGTAAGTAGGGCAGTGGACGGTGTCAGTAGAGCAGTGGACGGTGTCAGTAGAGCAGTGGACGGTGTCAGTAGAGCAGTGGATGGTGTCAGTAGGGCAGTGGACGGTGTCAGTAGAGCAGTGGATGGTGTCAGTAGAGCAGTGGATGGTGTCAGTAGGGCAGAAGACGGTGTCAGTAGAGCAGTGGACGGTGTCAGTAGAGCAGTGGATGGTGTCAGTAGAGCAGTGGATGGTGTCAGTAGGGCAGCGGACGGTGTCAGTAGAGCAGTGGATGGTGTCAGTAGGGCAGCGGACGGTGTCAGTAGAGCAGTAGATGGTGTCAGTAGGGCAGCGGACAGTGTCAGTAGAGCAGTAGATGGTGTCAGTAGAGCAGTGGACGGTGTCAGTAGAGCAGTGGACATGCCAGTAGGGCAGTGGACGATGTCAGTAGAGCAGTGGACGGTGTCAGTAGAGCAGTGGACGGTGTCAGTAGAGCAGTGGACATGCCAGTAGGGCAGTGGATGGTGTCAGTAGAGCAGTGGACGGTGTCAGTAGAGCAGTGGACATGCCAGTAGGGCAGTGGACGATGTCAGTAGAGCAGTGGACGGTGTCAGTAGAGCAGTGGACGGTGTCAGTAGAGCAGTGGACGGTGTCAGTAGAGCAGTGGACATGCCAGTAGGGCAGTGGATGGTGTCAGTAGAGCAGTGGACGGTGTCAGTAGAGCAGAGGACGGTGTCAGTAGAGCAGTGGACGGTGTCAGTAGAACAGTGGACGGTGTCAGTAGAGCAGTGGATGGTGTCAGTAGAGCAGTGGATGGTGTCAGTAGGGCAGAAGACGGTGTCAGTAGAGCAGTGGACGGTGTCAGTAGAGCAGTGGATGGTGTCAGTAGAGCAGTGGATGGTGTCAGTAGGGCAGTAGATGGTGTCAGTAGGGCAGCGGACAGTGTCAGTAGAGCAGTAGATGGTGTCAGTAGAGCAGTGGACGGTGTCAGTAGAGCAGTGGACAGTGTCAGTAGAGCAATTGACAGTGTCAGAAGGGCAGTGGACGGTGTCAGTAGGGCAGTGGATGGTGTCAGTAGAGCAGTTGACAGAGTCAGTAGGGCAGTGGACGGTGTCAGTAGGGCAGTGGATGGTGTCAGTAGAGCAGTGGATGATGTCAGTAGAGCAGTGGATGATGTCAGTAGGGCAGTGGACCATGTTAGTAGAGCAGTGGACGGGGTCAGTAAAGCAGTGAATGGTGTCAGTAGAGCAGAGGATGGTGTGGTGTCAGTAGAGCAGTGGACGGTGTTAGTAGGACAATGGACGATGTCAGTAGGGCAGTGGATGGTGTCAGTAGAGCAGTGGACATGCCAGTAGGGCAGTGGACGATGTCAGTAGAGCAGTGGACGGTGTCAGTAGAGCAGTGGACGGTGTCAGTAGAGCAGTGGACATGCCAGTAGGGCAGTGGATGGTGTCAGTAGAGCAGTGGACGGTGTCAGTAGAGCAGAGGACGGTGTCAGTAGAGCAGTGGACGGTGTCAGTAGAGCAGTGGACGGTGTCAGTAGAGCAGTGGATGGTGTCAGTAGGGCAGTGGACGGTGTCAGTAGAGCAGAGGACGGTGTCAGTAGAGCAGTGGATGGTGTCAGTAGAGCAGAGGACGGTGTCAGTAGAGCAGTGGACGGTGTCAGTAGAGCAGTGGACGGTGTCAGTAGAGCAGTGGATGGTGTCAGTAGAGCAGTGGACGGTGTCAGTAGAGCAGTGGATGGTGTCAGTAGAGCAGTGGACGGTGTCAGTAGAGCAGTGGATGGTGTCAGTAGAGCAGTGGGCGGTGTCAGTAGGGCAGTGAATGGTGTCTGTCAGGGACCTGCTGTGGCAAGACAGAGGTGCGTGCGTGCGCACATGCGCACACGGGTACCAGTACAACTAACCTAACGGCAGCGTGTGCCCGTGCGTGCACAGGGGCACACATCAAATGTGCGTGCGCGCGGAGTAGACGCTGCTTGGCGCCAATGGGCCTTATAAAGGACAGCAGCTGCACTCTGCCTGACTACCCGTGCTTGACCTGGCTTGTCTCACCTTGCTCCAGCTTACTGATCTGCTCTGTTGATTACCTGTGGTTGGCCCGGCTTGTCTCACCCTGCTCCAGTCTGTTCCTGCCAGCTTCCAGGTCGCTGACCTGCATCGGCCTCAGCTGACACCGGCATCCCGAACCCACCTGGTGGCTCATCATCCATCCATCCGTGCCTACACCACTATACACACAGGCACTCCTACCTCACTGTGCTCTGGAGACTGCTGTTCCCACTCCAGCGGCTCCTGAGCCAGGGCTGTAAGAGAGGTCTCCTCCTACTACACGGTACGTAACAGTATCAAACAGCCATGACTGAGTCTGCAGGAGGAACCACACCAGTGGAGGAGATTTGTCAGCATCTCTCAGCTCTCACGCAAGCCTTTAAATCCTTACAGGAGGGCTATGTCAAGTTGGAGGAACGAGTACAGAACTTATCAGGTCCTGACATTGCAGCTCCTGCACCCCCCCACTGCACCTATACAGACTGTTCCTACTCCCTCGGTGGTGATGCCTCCACCCGAGCCCAGAGTTCCTATTCCAGAGAGATTCGCAGGGGACCGAACCAAGTTCCGGGCGTTCCGAAACACGTCAGCTATACTTTGCTCTGCAACCTCTGACTTTTTCATTAGAATCTACCAGAGTAGGATTTGTAATATCTCTACTCCAGGGAGAACCTCAGACCTGGGCCCACAGGCTGCTCGAAGAAAACAATATGCAAACGCATGATATGTCATCTTTCTTTGACGCTATGGCCCAGCTTTACGAAGACTCTCAGCGAACTGCCACAGCAGAGTCTGCCCTGTTTGCGCTCCAGCAAGGCCGTCGAGCGGCCGAGGACTATGTTACGGACTTCAGGCGCTGGAGCGCAGACACCCAACGGAATGACGCAGCTCTGTGACACCAGTTCCGTATGGGACTCTCTGAAAAAGTCTTAAAGATGAGCTTGCCCGAGTTGGTACACCTAACACCCTTGAAGCACTGATCACCCTGGCTATCCAGATCAATCGACGACTCCGTGAGCATCGGTCAGAACGGTCTTCCCAGCGGAGCCGCCCAGTATGGATGACCCCGAGAGCTCCAGTTCCTGCCTCCCGCTACTTGTTGCCGGCCCGTTCAAATCCTGCCAGTTCAATACCTGACACCTCTGAGCCCATGCAGTCAGGATTGATGCGACCAGCCTTGTCTCCTGAAGAGCGAGCACACCACCGACAACATAATCTTTGCCTCTACTGTGGTGAGACCGGTCATTACGTGCGCAGCTGTCCTGCCAAAATGCGTAAGTGCCGATCTCCTATTCCTGCTTATCTGTCAACATTATCTGCCAATGCAACTCATCTTGCCCTCCCTCTCTCTTTCCAGCTCCCGGAAAGGACAATTTCAGTCAACGCCATCATTGACTCCGGAGCTTGCAGCTGCTTTATTGACTCAACCTTTGCCATTCAGCAACATATTCCTCTGCGGCAAAAGACACACAGACTTTCAGTTTACCTGGCTGACGGCTCTTGCATTGAGTCAGGACAAGTAACCAAGGAGACTCCTCCACTGCCTGTCACCAACCTCTCCCAACATAGGGAGCTACTGACCCTGGATGTCATTTCCTCTCCATTGTTCCCTGTAATCTTGGGCCTAACCTGGCTCCAGGCGCACAACCCCCAAATCGATTGGACATCAGGGGAGATCAAGTTCTCATCTTCCTACTGTCAGGAACACTGTATACCAAGAAACTCCCATGCCACCAACCACACTGCTGTGTATGGACTGTGATCAGGACACTCTCCAGACAGTACCTGCAACATACCACGAATTTATTGATGTCTTCAGTAAACGAGGAGCAGATACCCTTTCATCCCACCGCCCTTATGGCTGTCCAATCGAGCTCCTCTCTGGAGCCGAGATTCCCTTTGGGTGCATCTTAAGTTAAAGTTAAATAAAATCACAGTCAAGAACCGCTATCCTTTGCCCTTGATGCCTGAGCTGTTCCAGAACTTAGGATATGCCACCATCTTTACCAAGTCAGATCTGAGGGGAGCCTATAATCTGGTCCACATCCGATCTGGGGATGAGTGGAAGACAGCCTTTCCTACCTGGTTCGGCCACCACGAACACTTAGTCATGCCATTTGGGCTCTACAATGCCCCTGCCACTTTCCAGCATTCCATCAATGATGTGTTTAAAGATTTCCTGGACATTTTTGTAATCGATATCTTAATTTTCTTAAGGCTTCGCCAACACGGATTATATGCAAAGGCAGAAAAATGTGAGTTTGAGCAGCAGCAGTGGCGTCTCCAGCTTTCATATTTAGGGGGGGCACATGGAGGGACAGGGACAAATGTAGGGGGGCAACTATAAAATGCAATTATTTATATATCTATATATATCTATATATATAGATATAGATCTATATATATAGATATCTATATCTCTCTCTATATATAGATATACATATCTATATATATATATATAGATAGATAGATAACTATACATATATATAGATATATATATCTATATATATAGATATATATATCCTGGGGCCCTTTACTACGATCCCACAACGGGCCCTTTCACATGTTCTGCAGTGAGCTCCCTTCCTACTGTATTGGGGCCCCCTCAAGGGTGGCAGAAAACAAGAGATATATGTCACCAGCATACCAAGAAAATATAAGGGTCCAAAGCAGTGGGAGAACTATCAGGGTTGCAAAAGTTGTCTTGCCACCGGGCCCTGGTGTTCTGCCACTGTGGGGTTCCCCAGCCTCTTCTTGCTGTCCTGCCCCTGCTATTGACAGCGCTGGTCTGGCATCTCTTGGAATTTACAGGCTGGTTCTCCTGTCCTAAGGACGGGAGAAATCAGTCTGTTTTTTCAGTAACTGAGAGTCCTAGTGGAGTCCTTCCTGCAACTCGCTCTTCTCCCTGCCAATGAGGATGCAGGGGAAGGAGCAGATCGGGCGGCCGTGGTTGTGTGAGCGCTCGCATTATGCAGTGTCAGCGAGCAGAGGGAGGGGGGAGGAATCACCCGCAGGAGCTGACTGGGGACGCTCTCCCTCTTAGACATTGCCTTTTTGTAAAAGAAAAAAAATATATATTTTTTTTAATTGGGGGGGCACATGGTGGGGCACAGCATAATGTTGGGGGGGTTAGGGCCCCCTCCGTCCCCCCCCCCCTAGGGACGTCATTGAGCAGCAGAGCATCCAGTTCCTAGGACTAGTGATTGCCACAACTGGAATTAAGAGGGACCCCCACAAGGTGTCCGCCATATTAGATTGGCCTGTGCCTATGGACAAAAAGGGAGTGCAACGTTTTGTAGGCTTCGCAAATTTTTACAGAAAGTTTATTAAAGGGTTCTCTAACATAATCTCTCCCATTACTCAGCTGACCAAGCAGAACTTGCGATTCCAATGTAAAACAATACTAAAAACACTCTAAGCAGCAGAGTCCTTTATGATATTTTAGCAGCGCTCTTATCATATATTCAGAAATGGCAAGCTTCAATATAGCGTTCATATATGGAATAATATTGCGGTGCAGTTCAGTGATATCTTATAGTAAAATTGATCGTGAAGAGAACACCTTCCACCAGACACTTCACCACGTGAGATAAACTCCCCTTTGGAAATGCACTCACCATATAAAATGCGCCTTTAATCAACCACTGATTCTCCACCACTCTGATAGAACTTCCACCAAACTTAAAGCCGTATCATGCAAGGATCCAGTATGCCCATGTAAAAGAACAAAGTGTCCACATAGCGTAATACTGTCTGTAAGTATTTATTAAACCCAATCATCCCCTTACAAGATATACGTACGAAGAATCAATAGAACTCAAGCAATGTAAAGTGCCTGTGCAAGAAAATCACGGCAGAGGACGATGTCAGTAGAACAGTGGATGGTGTCAGTAGGGCAGTGGATGGTGTCAGTAGAGCAGTGGATGGTGTCAGTAGAGCAGTGGACGGTGTCAGTAGAGCAGTGGATGGTGTCAGTAGGGCAGTGGATGGTGTCAGTAGAGCAGTGGACGGTGTCAGTAGGGCAGTGGAAGGTGTCAGTAGAGCAGAGGATGGTGTCAGTAGGGCAGTGGACGGTGTCAGTAGAGCAGTGGACGGTGTCAGTAGAGCAGTGGATGGTGTCAGTAGGGCAGTGGACGGTGTCAGTAGAGCAGTGGATGGTGTCAGTAGGGCAGTGGATGGTGTCAGTAGAGCAGTGGACGGTGTCAGTAGGGCAGTGGAAGGTGTCAGTAGAGCAGAGGATGGTGTCAGTAGGGCAGTGGACGGTGTCAGTAGAGCAGTGGACGGTGTCAGTAGAGCAGTGGATGGTGTCAGTAGGGCAGTGGATGGTGTCAGTAGAGCAGTGGACTGCGGTAGCAGGATAGTGGATGGTGTCAGTAGGGCAGAGGATGGTGTCAGTAGAGTAGTGGACGGTGTCAGTAGGGATGAGATTGGTGTCAGTAGTTTTTGTTTTTTTATTTCTATTTTGTTATTATTTTTTTACCATTTCTTTTTTTTTTTATAATATCATTTTATTTTTTAATTATTTAGGAGCCCCATTAAGGGGCTTTGGTGAAATTGCAGAGAAAGGGACTGAGGACAAAGATTCCCCAGGTTCCTAACTCTGCAGCCTCAGCAGGGGTAGGGGTGTTCAGTAGAGGGAATCTGCATCCTACAGGGTGATCAGAGTGTGCCCCGGCGCACCGGCACACCCTGTGTGCATGCCTATAGTGAGGCCATAGATCGGAGGACATTGTTTTCCTGTACAATATATCACAAAAGTAAGTACACCCCTCACATTTTTGTAAATCCTTTCTTCTATCTTTTCATGTGACAACACTGAAGAAATGACACTTGTCTACAATGTAAAGTAGTGAGTGTACAGCTTGTATAACAGTGTAAATTTGCTGTCCCCTCAAAATAACTCAACACACAGCCATTAATGTCTAAACCGCTGGCAACAAAAGTGAATATACCCCTAAGTGAAAATCTCCAAATTGGGCCAAAAGTGTCAATATTTTGTGTGGCCACCATTATTTTCCAGCACTGCCTTAACCCTCTTGGGCATGGAGGTCACCAGAGCTTCACAGGTTGTCACTGGAGTCCTCTTCCCCCTCCTCCATGATGACATCACAGAGCTGGTGGATGTTAGAGACCTTGCGCTCCTCCACCTTCCATTTGAGGATGTCCCACAGATGATCAATAGGGTTTAGGTCTGGAGACATGCTTGGCCAGTCCATCACCTTTACCCTCAGCTTCTTTAGCAAGGCAGTGGTATACTTGGAGGTGTGTTTGGGGTGGTTATCATGTTGGAATACTGCCCTGCGGCCCAGTCTCTGAAGGGAGGGGATCATGCTCTGATTCAGGATGTCACAGTACATGTTGACATTCATGGTTCCCTCAATGATCTGTAGCTCCCCCAGTGCCGGCAGCACTCATGCAGCCCCAGACCATGACACTCCCACCACCATGCTTGACTGTAGACAAGACACACTTGTCTTTGTCCTCCTCACCTGGTTGCTGCCACACACGCTTGTCACCATCTGAACCAAATACGTTTATCTTGGTCTCATCAGACCACAGGACATGGCTCCAGTAATCCATGTTCTTAGTCTGCTTGTCTTCAGCAAACTGTTTGCAGGTTTTCTTGTGCATCATCTTTAGAAGAGGCTTCCTTCTGGGACGAGAGCCATGCAGACTAATTTGATGCAGTGTGCGGCGTATGGTCTGAGCACTGACAGGCTGACCCCACCCCTACAACCTCTGCAGCAATGCTGGCAGCACTCATACATCTATTTCCCAAAGACAACCTCTGGATATGACGCTGAGCACGTGACCTCAACTTCTTTGGTGGACCATGACGAGGCCTGTTCTGAGTGGAACCTGTCCTGTTATACCGCTGTATGGTCTTGGCCACTGTTCTCCAGCTCAGTTTCAGGGTCTTCTTATAGCCTAGGCCATCTTTATGTAGAGCAAAAATTCCTTTTTTCAGATCCTCAGAGAGTTCTTTGCCATGAGGTGCCATGTTGAACTTCCAGTGACCAGTATGAGAGAGTGAGAGCGATAACAGCACATTTAACACACCTGCTCCCCATTCACACCTGAGACCTTGTAACACTAACGAATCACATGACACTGGGGAGGGAAAATGGCTAATTAGGCCCAATTTGGACATTTTCACTTAGGGGTGTACTGACTTTTGTTGCCAGTGGTTTAGACATTAATGGCTGTGTGTTGAGTTATTTTGAGGGGGCAGCAAATTTACACTGTTATACAAGCTGTACACTCACTACTTTACATTGTAGCAAAGTGTCATTTCCTCAGTGTTGTCACATGAAAAGATAGAAGAAAATTTACAAAGATGTGAGGGGTGTACTCACTTTTGTGAGATACTTTATATCTCATCCACCTTCTCTCTTGCACAGGGGGTGTGCCAGGTGTGCATGCCTGGGCACATCTAATCACTCAGTGCTGTGCTGATTCCCCCTATTGCCCAGGCTTCCCCCCATGTTGCACCCCCACTGCAGTGCTGCTGGTCCCCCCCTCCCCTCATTTCTTATCCCCCCCCCCCCCCCCCCCAAGGCTGCACATTGTAATATTCCAGTTCAGATATAAATTTATTTCAAAGGCAAATTGTTTGCAAAACTAAGGCATTTTGCAAACTCCTCCTCCTTCATCAGGGCTGGAATATAACATGAACGATAAAAAATGATGATATGTATCCATTGTACGCATCAATGTTTGGTACATCAATTGTTTTTACATAAATATACGTACAGTAGATATTTAGCATTACTTTTTAGCTTAAAACATTTTTTATAAAAAAATTTTAAACTAAAAAAAAAAGAAAAAAATACATTTAAGTGCAGACTGCACAACCACTCCAAAACAATGTAAAACTTTCCAATATGTGATATGTTATTACTGTACTAAATTAATCATTCTAGTTGCCGCTCAGACACTTATAGGTGATTGATTCCACAACACCTCCCTCATATAAATACACATGCAAAATTAGTGTAGCCCAACCATATATAACAAACAAAATCTGTGCCAGTCCCAACAACATGTGTGATTCAATCTTCAATAGAAGTGATGACAAACAAGACCTCCACCAAATGTGCCTTCACCCTGTGGGCACAAAACCAGCTCACCTCCTTGTGAGACCACATCAAAATCGTTTGTGACACCCCCTTCAATAACCAGAAGGTAGCTCCATTTTTTTTAGGTATCTCCATTTTAAGTTCATCACTGGTTCCAGCGTCACACTACTTTCTCCTCCAGTCCTCAGATATCCCAGAGTATGGATCACATGAAACCATCTTGGAAGTAAAGGTGGTGGTGGTGACTGAGCCAAAATTGATACAAATTAAGAGCTTTTGAGATTTTATATCTTGTAGTATATCCTGGAGTAGTGTGACGCTGGAACTAGTGATGAAGTTAAAATTGAGCAACCTTCTGGTTTTTGAAGAGCGTGTCACAAGCGATTTGTGACCTCTCTATGCGGTCTTACAAGGAGGTGACAAGTTTCTTTTGCCCACAGTATAGAGGCACATGTGTTGTTTGTCATCACATCTATTGAAGATTGAATCACCCACGTTGTTGGGACTGGCACAGATTTTGTTTGTTATATATACTTGTCAAGTTATATTCCAGCCCTGATGAAAGGAGTGAAGTTTAGTCCCCGAAGCGCAATGGATTTGGTATACAATTTGCCTTTAAATAAACTTATCTCTGGACTCAATTATTACAGGTTAGAGAGCTTCAATTTCAGACTTATTCATCCTCATCACATCCCGATGTGATCATGAAAATCCTTTGAGGTGTAGAAGCTGGAAAGTTCACAGTCCCACCACCATCATACTATTGGATGATACTGACATTACAAAATCAATACATATTCATCAATACAATTAGGGCTGCGTAAATTAATGATTAATTCCTCCATTAATTGTTAATTTTTTTGATAGATCCAAATTTTTTTGATCGGTAGGCTGCCTGCCCTGGGGCCGCTTTGGGCCAAGCTGTGGCTGCAGCGCAGCGCTCCGCTCCCTCCTCCTCCTCCACTATATGTCATACACAGTCTGCGGGCATCTCCCGCTGTGTGTCTCCGAGCTGAGTGTGAAAACATTGGCCGCGCTGTGAGAAAAGTCACGCCCTCCTCCTAGATCAGCTTGTGTGATAGACGCAGTGTTCTGTCTATAGACGCAGTGTTCTGTCTATCACACGAGCTGATCTAGGAGGAGGGCGGGAATTTTCTCACAGCGCGGCCAAAGTTTTCACACTCAGCTCGGAGACACACAGCGGGAGATGCCCACAGACAGTGTAATCCAGGCACAGGCACTGACTACAGTGAGGCTGCGATTATGGGCACGGTGAGACTGCATTATGGGCATGGTGACGTCGGTGAGACTGAATTATGGGCATGGTGAGGCTGCCATTATAGGCACGGTGAGACAGCATTATGGGCGCGGTGAGGCTGTGATTATAGGCACGGCGAGGCTGTGATTATGGGCACGGTGGGACAGCATTATGGGCACGGTGAGGCTGCGATTATGGGCACGGTGGGACAGCATTATGGGCACGGTGAGGCTGCGATTTTGGGCACGTTGAGGCTGCGATTATGGGCACGGTGAGGCTGCAATTATGGGCACGGTGAGACTGCATTATGGGAACAGTGAGGCTGCGATTATGGGCATGGTAAGTCTGAGATTATAGGCACGGTGAGACTGCATTATGGGTACGGTAAGGCTGCGATTATGACGTGTGACGTCTTAGCCATGCCCTGCTATGTCTGGCTTCGGCCGTTGCCATAACAATGGTGCTAAATCAGCTAAAAGTAGTTGGATCGGTATGTGCGTTATAATTAATCGAAATTAGTCGATTAATCGATTTTAAAAAAATCGATTAATCGAACACGAAAATTTTAATCTGTAACAGTCCTAAATACAATACATCCTCCTTCCTTCTTTCCTTCCTTCCACCCTTCTTCTCCTTCCTTCCTTCCTTCCTTCCTTCCTTCCTTCCTTCCTTCCTTTCTCCCTTCCTTCCATATAGTCCCTTATCATCCCCTCCAAGAGCTTGCATACTATTGATGTTAGGCTGACTGGTCTGTAATTCCCAGGGATGTATTTTGGGCCATTTTTAAATATTGGTGCTACATTGGCTTTTCTCCAATCAGCTGGTATCATTCCAGTCAGTAGACTATCTGTAAAAATTAGGAACAATGGTCTAACAATTACTTGACTGAGTTCCCTAAGTACTCTCAGGTGTAAGCCGTCTGGTCCCGGTGATTTATTAATGTTAAGTTTCCCAAGTCTAATTTTAATACTGTCCTCTTTTAACCATGTAGGTGCTTCCTGTGTTGTGTCATGAGGATAAACATTGCAGTTTTGGTTACTGAAGCCCCCCGATTCCCTCGTGAAGAACGAGGAGAAGAATAAATTCAATACCTTCGCCATCTCCCCATCCTTTGTAACCAGATGTCCTTCCTCATTCTTTTTGGGGCCAATATGATCCGTCCTCCCTTTTTTACTGTTTACATAATTAAAGAATTTCTTGGGATTTTTTTTTTGCTCTCCTCCGCTATGAGTCCTTCGTGTTCTTATTGCAGCCTTATGCCCCGTACACACGGTCGGACATTGATCGGACATTCCGACAACAAAATCCTAGGATTTTTTCCGACGGATGTTGGCTGAAACTTGTCTTGCATACACACGGTCACACAAAGTTGTCGGAAAATCCGATCGTTCTGAACGCGGTGACGTAAAACACGTACGTCGGGACTATAAACGGGGCAGTAGCCAATAGCTTTCATCTCTTTATTTATTCTGAGCATGCGTGGCACTTTGTGCGTCGGATTTGTGTACACACGATCGGAAATTCCAACAACGGATTTTGTTGTCGGAAAATTTTATAGCCTGCTCTCAAACTTTGTGTGTCGGAAAATCTGATGGAAAATGAGTGATGGAGCCTACACACGGTCGGAATTTCCGACAACAAGGTCCTATCACACATTTTCCGTCGGAAAATCCGACCGTGTGTACGAGGCATTACATTTCTTGTTGCATTCTTTATAAAGTCTGAATGCTGAGGATGATCCCTCAACCTTGTATTTTTTGAAGGCCTTCTCCTTTGCTTTTATATGCATTTTTACATTGGAGTTAAGTCATCCAGGACTTTTGTTCGCTCTTTTAAATTTATTACCCAATGGGATGCATTGGGTAATGCCCTTATTTGATATGCTCTTAAAGCAAACCCATCTCTCCTCCGTGTTCTTTGTTCCTAAGATTTTATCCCAATTTATGGCTTCTAGCAAGGCTCGTAGTTTAGGGAAGTTGGCTCTTTTGAAATTCAGTGTCTTTGTATTGCCCTTATGTTTCCTATTTGTGTGATTTATACTGAAACTAATTGACCTGTGATCGCTGTTACCTAAATTGCCCCGTAATTCCACATCCGTGATCAGGTCTGTATTGTTGGTAATCAGTAGATCCAGTAATGTTTTATTTCTAGTTGGTGCGTCTACCATCTGACCCATAAAATTGTCCTGCAAGACATTTAGGAACTGGCGAGCCTTAGATGAATGCGCGGTTCCCTCCGCCCAGTCTATGTCTGGATAATTAAAATCCCCCATTATGATAACACTTCCCATCCTTGCTGCTAATTCAAATTGTGATAGGAGATCCGTCTCCACTTCCTCCCTCAGGTTAGGGGGCCTATAGCATACTCCCAGTATTATTTTCCCCTTAGCTTCATCCCTTTGGAGATCTACCCATAAGGATTCCACCTCCTCCCTAGCCCCCCTAGTGATGTCATCTCTCACATTCACTTGTACATTATTCTTGATATATAAGCATACCCCTCCCTCTGTTTCACCCTCTCTATCCTTGCGATAAAGGGTATACCCTTGAATGCTTGCCAGCCAATCATGAGAGCTGTTGAACCAAGTCTCTGATATTCTCACAAAATCCAAATCCTCCTCGTATAACAGTATCTCTAGTTCACCAATATTGCCCGCCATGCTCCTGGCATTGGTGAACATGTCACATAGTTTAGACCGGTCGCATATTTTCCTCTTATTGGGTGTTCCGAGATTGCAACTAGGACTTGCTACTATGTTAGAGGCACAATTAAAGTCCCATTCAGTTCTATATACCTTTTTAGGAACACATTTGCATATATTTACAGGACGGTGCCTCTATAGAAGGGATGGTATTTTTGCACTCGCCCCACCCCGATATATAGGACTTGCTACTATACTTACCTTGGGTTTATGTGCTTTGGTCAACCTATCACTAATGCCCCCAATACTACCCTCTGGAATATGTTCCGTGCTGACTATCTCTACCTCTGGACCCCCCCCGTCGCCTAGTTTAAAAACCCCTCTAACTTTTTGGCCATCTTCATTCCCAGCTGATCTGCACCCTCCTCATTTAGGTGTAGTCCATCCCTTCTATAGTACCGGTTATCGACTGAGAAGTCGGCCCAGTCCTCCAGGAACCCAAACCCCTCCTTACTACACCAGCTCCTCAGCCACTTGTTTACTTCCCTAATCCCCCTCTGCCTTTCTGGTGTGGCTCGATGTACCGGTAGTATCCCTGAGAATACTACCTTGAAGGTTCTTTTCCTCAATTTAGCTCCCAAGTCCCTAAAATCGTTCTTTAGGACACTCCATCTGCCTCTGACTTTGTCATTGGTGCCAACGTGCACCATGACAGCCGGGTCTTCCCCAGCCCCTCCCAGTAATCTGTCCACCAGATCCGAGATGTGCCGAACCCGAGCGCCCGGTAGACAACATACTGTTTGGCGCTTCAGGTCTTTGTTACAGATTGCCCTCTCTATCCTTCTAAGAATTGAGTCCCCTACCACCAGAATCTGTCTTTCCTTGCAGCAGTGCTGGTCCCTGACTGGGTTCTCCAATGTCACTCAATGGAGCGTACTTATTGGGATACTCCAGTCCTGGATCGGCCTCCCTGGCACTTCCCCCTCTACCCTTCCTGACTCTCACCCATTTACTCTTTCCTAGTGCCTGCACCTCTTTGTCTTCACCCGCCTCTGTGCTGTCCCCTGCCAAGACCTGCCGTGTATGTTCCTGGCTCTACTTTAGTATGGAGGGACTTCTCAGTGCTGACAGTTGCTTCCCCAGATTTAGAACCTGGGCTTCCAGGGAAACAATGCATTTACATTTTGCACAGCAGTATTCGCTCTCGATCGGATGATCAAGGAACGCATACATGCCGCAACATGTACAACGAGTCGCCTCTCCACACCCGCCGGGCATCGTACCTATTAAATTTAACGAGGATTGGGGATTATACCCTGTCCAAATTACCTAACAACTAGATTCCTTACACTAATATTCAAAAAGACAATACACAGGTACTCAACAAGACAATACACGGGTACCCAACCAGACAATACACGGGTACCCAACCAGACAATACACAGGCACTCAACAAGACAATACACAGATACTCGCAGACCTGTGATTTCCTTTTCCTTCCCGTAGGGTCTCTAGAACAGGAAATGGATGGAAATCTATACACCTGGGTACAAGCAGTAAGAGGAAACCTGGCAGGGGTCCTAACTCTTACCACATCAAAACAATTTAAAAAATATATATTTTAGATATACTTTAACGAGACTTGATGAGTCAGTATTGAACAACCTAGCAAACAATCATATAGCTGTCTAGGGAATTGGTCAATAATAGAGCTGGTCGAAAAACAGGAGGTCCCAAGGACTCGAGCTCAGGCATTGTCTCTGGAAATTGGTTATATTTGGTGACATTGTATATAATAACCTCCCCTTGTAAGAGATCCTGGTCATGTGACCTGACCACTTTCTAGAGCCCCTTCTCTGTGATGTCAAGACAAGTGGTCAGCCATGTTGACGCGATCAATCCCCAGACCAGCGCAGATTACAAATGCACAATTTTATCCAAAACAGGTTCTGGTTCCTCCATATAAAGGAGGGACGGGTCACTTACCCGGGGGGAGGGGGGGGGAGTCTGCAGTCAGCCCAGACAGAAGAAAGGTGGGGGACAGTCGGACATCAGGGCGCTGTATGTGTCGTGTCTGCGATGGTGGTGGGAAGTGAGAAATGACCCTTCGACTGGATTCCCTGTCACTCATTAACCAGACAGGCTGCTGATTTATAACTAAACAGACCAACATCAAATCTACCCTTCTCCAGTCCCTAGAATGTTCTGCTCAGAGGAAATCTACACTGAGAGATAGATAGATAGATAGATAGATAGATAGATAGATAGATAGATAGATAGATAGATAGATAGATAGATAGATAGATAGATAGATAGATAGATAGATAGATAGATAGATAGATAGATAGATAGATAGATAGATAGATAGATAGATAGATAGATAGATAGATACAAAAAGAAAGACAGAAAGAGAGAGAGAGAGATAAAGAAAGCAAACAAGAAAGAACGGAAAGAAAGAAAGAAAGATAGACAGATAGATAGATAAATTAAAAAAAAGAAAGAAACAGAGAGCGAGAGAGAGAAAAGGAAGGAAGGAAGGAAGGAAGGAAGGAAGGAAGGAAGGAAGGAAGGAAGGAAGGAAGGAAGGAAGTAAGGAAGGAAGGAAGGAAGGAAGGAAGGAAGGAAGGAAGGAAGGGAGGGAGGGAGGGAAGGAGGGAGGGAGGGAGGAAGGAAGGAAGGAAGGAAGGAAGGAAGGAAGGAAGGAAGGAAGGAAGGAAGGAAGAAATATAAATAGAGCAAAAAAGTAAGACAGAAAGATAGATAGATAGATAAAAAGGAAGAGAGAGAGATAGATAGAGAGAGAGAGAGAGAGAGAGAGAGAGAGAGAGAGAGAGAGAGAGAGAGAGAGAGAGAGATGGAAAGGAAAGGAAGGAAGGAATATAAATAGAGCAAAAAAGTAAGACAGAGAGATAGATAGAGAAAAAAAAGAAAGAAAGAGAGGGAGATAAAGAAAGCAAACAAGAAAGAGAGAAAGAAAGAAAGAGACCAATTTCCAGTTCTAGAGACCCAGCAGGAAGTAAAAGGAAATCACACCAAAGTGAAGGGAAATGCCATGTTCGTTGTCACCAGAACACGTGTCCCCATTGGAAGATTTCCCTCCACTTCCTGTTCTAGTCACAGTAACCATAACACTTATATTTCCCATTTCATGGAAGGAAGGGCAGAAGGGAGAAAAGAAGGAAGGATGGAAGGAAACAAGGAAGGAAGGGAAGGAGAAAGAAAGAAAAGAAGGAAGGGTTCAAGGAAGAATGGAAGAAAGGAAGGGAGGGAGGAAAGAAAAAAAGAAAAAAACAATGCATAAAAGATAGATGGGTTGATCATTCTCCTTCTCGGCAGCTTCTATCAGGAGCTTCTCACACAGATAATTCGCTTTCTGACATACTAATTGATAAGAACCAGATGTGGAGGACTTTTAGTCACTTGCAAAAAAAAAAAAAAAAACCCCTAGGATACTGGGAATCTGATCAATGGAAAAATAAGGTTCCGCCAACTATAAGGGCTGGGTGTATATACAAGAAACTAGACCAAAAAATCTATGCAAACACCCGAAGGCTATTTCATCAAAAATGTATGTTAATTGAATAAAAAAGATTGCAGCATAAGACAGAGGCTCCTATACCCTACAACCCCCCCCCCCCCCTCAGAGAACCTCCACACTTCCCATCCACATACCCACACCCTCCCACTAAGAATATGGATCCCCAACACTGACTCCCCTGGAGAAGCCCGGAGCAGCCCTCCCGTAAAGCTAGGACAGTGCGACCACAACCCCCCTTTTTATTCAATAAACATACATTTTTGAGGAGTCAGCCTTTGGGTGTTTGCATAGATTTTTTTGCAATTTTTATGGACTTTCAGTCACTCCCTCCACCACCAGCAGATGGCAATCATGTGACTCTTCTGGTATTTAATGTTATGTTCCTTCCTCACACCAGATGGCGCTAAAATGTAAAGCAATCCTGTCCTGAGAAAATATCAGGCCTGCTAAACTCTCTTTTGGAAAATTCTGGTTCTGCTGCCCGTTATGCTGATACAACGTATCTAATCCCAGTGTTCTGGTGCCACCGCCGGTGCCCAGCTAGCCATGGCAGCACCAGTGATGGGTCAGATCTTCCTTCTGGGCCATAGACAGTGACATAAACCAAACTGTCCCCCACTTTATCCAATTCTTTTTGTAGAAAAAAAAAAAAAAGGATTTTTTAAAAATGTTATTATATTGGGAAATGGAGGGACCGACTCTGTATGGAGGATCTTTCTAGGAACAGAGAGTCTGTCTTGGTATGGAGGGTCTTCCCCTTTATGAAGAGTCTGCTTCTGGGTGGAGGGTCTTCTTTGGGGTGTTGATTCTGCTTCACTATGGGGGGGGTCCTGTCTCTGTATGGAGTTTTTTTTATATGTATGGCGGTTCCATCACAGCATGGAGGGTCTGTGTCATTATCGATTGTTACACATGTGCACGATGGAAAAACTTGTTGTTTTTTTTCACATCGTTAATTAAGTTAATAATTTGTCGTTTTCGTCATATTCATTATGCTAGAATGATTTGTTTTCACAATTTGTTTCCTATATTCACATTTGCTTTGTATATGTTATTTTCTAATCAAGTTTTGGAAGACAGCTATGTTTGTTCTATTTTTTTCTATTCTGATTAATCTATTCTATTTTTTTTCTATTCTATTCTTTTATTTTATATTCTATTCTTTTTTATTTTATTCTATTCTTTTCTATTACTTTCTCTTCCATTCTATTCTTTTTCGATCTATTATTTTCTGTTTTTTTCTATTCTATTCCTTTTTTTTCTATTATATTCCTTTCTATTCTATTGTATTCTATTCTGTTTTTTTCTATTTCTTTATTTTATATTCTGTTTTTTTTTTTCTATTCTTTTCCTTTATTTTCTATTTCATTCCTTTATATTCTATTCTGTTTTTTATTCTATTCTATTTCTTTATGTTCTATTGTATTCTATTCTGTTTTCTTCTGTTCTATTCTTTTCTATTCTATAAAGCAGCCTAAGTAGGAATCATTATATTTAATTTGTATACCTTACTGTATTTGCTGCAATATGTTTCCATTTCTAATTCAAATTTATTTATATACGAATTTTCATTCGTAAATTCGGATACATCCCAGTCTTCGAAACAAGGAAAATTTGGTCCGAATTCGATTCGTAATGAAACGGATCTCACATGTCCATTGAGGGTCTGTCTCTGGATGGGGGTGTCTGTCTCGACATGGAAGGTCTGCTTCTTTATGCAGAATAAGGGTGGGGGTGGGGGGACTGGCTCTATATGGAAGATCTTTCTCATTATGGAGGGTCTTTCTCTGGATGGAGGATTATGCTCAGGATGGAGGGACTGGCTCTGTATTAAGTTTCTATCTCAGGTTTGAGGTTCTGCTTCACTGTATGGAAGTTCTTCACTGGAATGGTGGTTCTACTTCGGGATGGAGGGTCTGCCTTTCTATGGAGGTTTAAAATAGGGACAAAGGGACTGACTATAATGAGTATGGAGGGCAGTGGCGTCGCTAGGGGGTGGCTTTTGGGGCTAAAACCCTCGAGTCTCTGCACGGGTCTACAAGGGGAGGGGAGGCTCTCTGGGGACCCTGATGTAAGTGGGGGGGCTCTCTGGGGACCCTGATGCAGGGTGGCGGCTCTCTGGGGACCCTGATTTAAGGGGGAGGCTCTCTGGGGACGATAATTTAAGGGGAGGCTCTCTGGGGACCCTGATTTAAGGGGGAGGCTCTCTGGGGACCCTAATGTAAGGGAGGCTCTCTGGGAACCCTGATGTAAGTGGGGGGCTCTCTGGGGACCCTAATGTAAGGGGGGACTCTCTGGGGATATATGCACACACACACATATTATATACATGTGTATGCTCACCCAAGCATATGACTTTCTTTACTACGCTGCTATGGGCTCTACCCCCAAATCTGTTGTAGACCTAGCAACGCCCCTGATGGATGGACTTCTGTTTTAATGGGGAGTCTGCTTCTGGATAGAGCGTCTTCGTTGGGATGGTGGTTCAACTTCAGGATGGAGATCCTGTCTCTGTATGGAGGGTCTGCCTCTCTATGGAGGATTATAAAAGGGATAAAGGGATTGACTATGGTGATTTTGTCTTTGTATTGAAAGCCTGTCTGTGCATGGGGGGGGGGGGGGGGTTGTCTCTGTATGGAGGAAATGCTTTTTTATGGAGAGTCCTCTTCTGGATGGAGGGTCTTCATTGGGATGAAACTCCTGCTTCGGGACGGAGGTCCTGTCTCTGTATGGAGGGTCTGCCTCTCTATGGAGGATTATAATATGGATGAAGGGACTGACTATGGTGATTCTGTTGTTGTATAAAAGGTCTGTCTGTGGATGGGGGGGTCTGTCTCAGTATGGAGGACCTTCTTTTTAATGGGGAGTCTGCTTCTGGATAGAGGGTCTTTGTTGGGATGGTGGTTCAACTTCAGGATGGAGATCCTGTCTCTGTATGGAGGGTCTGCCTCTCTATGGAGGATTATAAAAGGGATAAAGGGACTGACTATGGTAAGTCTGTCTGTGTATTGAAGGCCTGTCTGTGCATGGGGGGTCTGCCTCTGTATGGAGGGTATCTTTATTTATGGAGAGTCCTCTTCTAAGTGGAGGGTCTTCATTGGGATGGAACTCCTACTTAGGTATGGAGGTCCTGTCTCTGTATGGAGGGCGAAACAAAAAATACTCTTGCGCACTGGTGTGTTAGCTAAAGAGTCCCAAAAGCTCGAGAAGGACTATGGATTTCGGCTTTGCTGCTCTCAAAGGATGGGATTGTCCTAATGTTAAAAGAAAAGAAGAAAAAAGAGAGCGCACCAGCCTAGTGCATTATCCTTGACAGGTTTATTTAATTAAAAACAAGATAAAAACTACTCACAAAGGTCGAAGAGAACAATCGCATAGTAATCGCACAGAGGCAATTATTCCAGTGGTAGCAGTTTTCCAGGTCCCAGGAAGGAGGCATACGGACTACTGCTGGCTAACGCGTTTCGAAGGTTACCCTTCTTCATCAGAGCCTTAGTAGTGTTGATCTCATGCTGGCCTCTTATACACATGTCAAACTAAAACAGACTAATCAGATTGGTTCTAGAGCTCCTCCCTTAATTGATGGGCGGTCCTCTAGGGAGGGTGGATCTTGGCTCGGTTATCATTATTGAAGGGCCATAATATATTGATTTATTAATTTATTAAATTTATTAAATTTATTTGATTAGTTGGTTCGCTTCCATTTCCATTGATATTATTATTGTTAATTAAATTTATCTAGCCCATAGCAAGTAAGCAGAAAGGGTCATGCCAATATTTATCTATAAACAGGTCAAAGGCATCCCAGAGAATCTGCTCATCTTCCCTCACAACCATATATCACACAGATAATAGAGAGCAATGTACAGTATTCGGGGATTTTAAAAGTTTGAACTAAGAGTGTACCTTATTGTATGCAGATCCGATGGCATCTCCTCTGCTTGAGTGTGTTGTCTCTATAGGGGCTGTGTCTGTGTGAGCCATCGAGCTACCATTGCTGACAAGTCCTGACTATTCGCACATTCCTATGCCCTGTGGGACCGGGTGGAACGCACGCCGCTACTTTACTTCTTCCGGGTTGCGGTCCACAGGGCGGAAGTGCGGTCGTGATGTCACATCCCGTGCGCCCTTCGGCGCCTGGGATGTGACTCAATAAGGTAAACAGTGGCCTCCATTTTGCCATGGGCGCACATAGAGGCCAAAGTCAGACAGATATCGTCTGACTTCAGGCTAGAAAGAGAGGGGCTGATTAGAGTGAAGACATATATACAATAAATAACCATAATATGTAGTAATATGTAATAATGATAGGGGAATTTGAAAGAAGCCAGGGGAGGAGAGTTGTTAAGAAATCTGGTCTGGGATAGTAGCTAGAGGTGGCAATGCTCAGAACATGTGTACTTAGAAGCCAGCAGGAGACACACTAAAATTTATATTAAAAAGTAGTAAAATACATACAATATACATTCTATACAAATATATATATACATATATAGAAAGTAAAAACCTTATACACATCTATCTCATATACATATATGTGCATACAGTGATTATTTAAAAAACAATCCGTATATAAGTACAAAGATCTGTGTACTTTGTCGGTGTAATATAAAAAGAGAGAGGGGGAGGGGGGGGGGAGGGGGGGGGGGGGGGGGGAGGGTTCTTAGTTGTTAAGCCTCATAAAAACATTCATACAGTGGTTTTATACATTATTGCAGATAACCCAGAGGTTATTGGGTAGACATCGACGAACGAGATATTACAAAAATTATTATGTATATATAAAAATAAAAATACAAACAAAGATAAAAATACAAATAAAAACAAAAATATGTAATAAATATATAAAATATATTGCATAAAATGATTGAATGCAATATAATATTGAATGTTTAGTGAAAGATGGAGATAACCCACACTTAGAAAGATAAAGGGTCGGTCGATACGAATGAATATTAATATAGTAAATATTATATTATATTAGATTAAATAGAGTCACTGCCTATAGACCTCATACACATACAGCCCATAGATATACATGTATGTACACAGATGTACACATATATAGCACCCCATAGAGGACCCATATATGCTATGATCTAGTCATAGGTTACATATATATTTCTCTATTTTCATTCTTATTCTCATTTATGTTTCCATTTTCATTGCCATCTCCATTGTCCCTTATATTTAAAATATAAAATCTAAAAGAATATCTTGGACAATGAAAGTGTAGCAATGATGCCTTAAAATCTCTACGAGAAAAGTAATATATAGGGCCAGGTAATCTATTGAATACGCATAAAATAAAATAAAATAAAAGTTAATTAGTCGATCAATTAGTACATTAGTGGATGCCAACAGCTAAAAATTACTACAAATTAATAATTGGTTGTGTGATTAAAAGATAAGCCTTCCACAATACTTGATGCCGATATTATACTATTTTATGTACTTCTGGGTCCTCATTTAGGCCTCCTGGAGCGAGACTACCGAGGGTAAAGATCCAGAAGGCTTCTCTTTTGCAAAGCCTCTGGTGTCTTCTCCCTGTATCCAGCTCTCTTCCAATCGACTCAATCCCAAAAACTTTCATGCCTGCGGGATCCCCTTGGTGAACTTCTACAAAGTGTCGAGGGACTGGGTATTTATCTCTTAAATTTATGATACCGCATTTGTGTTCACCAATTCTAACTCGCATTGGGCGTTGTGTGCGGCCTACGTATAGACGCCCACATGGACATATTATACCGTATACCACATACTCTGTTCCACAGTTGATAAATTGCTTAATTGGGTGAATTCTCCCGTCTCTCCCTACTACCGTTTTTTTCCTATGCCACATGTACATGCATGTGCCACAGTTCTTAATACCGCATTTGTAGCAACCTTTTTGATCAAAAATTGTTGCCCAACTATTAGTTGGTTTGCTGGTACATGTTTTTACCCTGCTTGGGGCTACCAGGCTCCTAAGATCTCGGGGTTTCCGGAAAACTATATTAGGGTGGTCGGGGAGTGTCTTACCCAAAACTGGGTCATGTTTCAGAATATTCCAATTCTTTCTGATAACACTCTGGATTTCGAACGCTTTGCTTGTATATTGGGTAGAGAAGCAGGCCTGTTGAATGTCTGGGGTAGTCTGGTGAACATAAACAACATAAAATCCCGACACCAGACTACCCCAGACATTCAACAGGCCTGCTTCTCTACCCAATATACAAGCAAAGCGTTCGAAATCCAGAGTGTTATCAGAAAGAATTGGAATATTCTGAAACATGACCCAGTTTTGGGTAAGACACTCCCCGACCACCCTAATATAGTTTTCCGGAAACCCCGAGATCTTAGGAGCCTGGTAGCCCCAAGCAGGGTAAAAACATGTACCAGCAAACCAACTAATAGTTGGGCAACAATTTTTGATCAAAAAGGTTGCTACAAATGCGGTATTAAGAACTGTGGCACATGCATGTACATGTGGCATAGGAAAAAAACGGTAGTAGGGAGAGACGGGAGAATTCACCCAATTAAGCAATTTATCAACTGTGGAACAGAGTATGTGGTATACGGTATAATATGTCCATGTGGGCGTCTATACGTAGGCCGCACACAACGCCCAATGCGAGTTAGAATTGGTGAACACAAATGCGGTATCATAAATTTAAGAGATAAATACCCAGTCCCTCGACACTTTGTAGAAGTTCACCAAGGGGATCCCGCAGGCATGAAAGTTTTTGGGATTGAGTCGATTGGAAGAGAGCTGGATACAGGGAGAAGACACCAGAGGCTTTGCAAAAGAGAAGCCTTCTGGATCTTTACCCTCGGTAGTCTCGCTCCAGGAGGCCTAAATGAGGACCCAGAAGTACATAAAATAGTATAATATCGGCATCAAGTATTGTGGAAGGCTTATCTTTTAATCACACAACCAATTATTAATTTGTAGTAATTTTTAGCTGTTGGCATCCACTAATGTACTAATTGATCGACTAATTAACTTTTATTTTATTTTATTTTATGCGTATTCAATAGATTACCTGGCCCTATATATTACTTTTCTCGTAGAGATTTTAAGGCATCATTGCTACACTTTCATTGTCCAAGATATTCTTTTAGATTTTATATTTTAAATATAAGGGACAATGGAGATGGCAATGAAAATGGAAACATAAATGAGAATAAGAATGAAAATAGAGAAATATATATGTAACCTATGACTAGATCATAGCATATATGGGTCCTCTATGGGGTGCTATATATGTGTACATCTGTGTACATACATGTATATCTATGGGCTGTATGTGTATGAGGTCTATAGGCAGTGACTCTATTTAATCTAATATAATATAATATTTACTATATTAATATTCATTCGTATCGACCGACCCTTTATCTTTCTAAGTGTGGGTTATCTCCATCTTTCACTAAACATTCAATATTATATTGCATTCAATCATTTTATGCAATATATTTTATATATTTATTACATATTTTTGTTTTTATTTGTATTTTTATCTTTGTTTGTATTTTTATTTTTATATATACATAATAATTTTTGTAATATCTCGTTCGTCGATGTCTACCCAATAACCTCTGGGTTATCTGCAATAATGTATAAAACCACTGTATGAATGTTTTTATGAGGCTTAACAACTAAGAACCCTCCCCCCCCCCCCCCCCCTCCCCTTCCCCTCCCCCTCTCTCTTTTTATATTATACCGACAAAGTACACAGATCTTTGTACTTATATACGGATTGTTTTTTAAATAATCACTGTATGCACATATATGTATATGAGATAGATGTGTATAAGGTTTTTACTTTCTATATATGTATATATATATTTGTATAGAATGTATATTGTATGTATTTTACTACTTTTTAATATAAATTTTAGTGTGTCTCCTGCTGGCTTCTAAGTACACATGTTCTGAGCATTGCCACCTCTAGCTACTATCCCAGACCAGATTTCTTAACAACTCTCCTCCCCTGGCTTCTTTCAAATTCCCCTATCATTATTACATATTACTACATATTATGGTTATTTATTGTATATATGTCTTCACTCTAATCAGCCCCTCTCTTTCTAGCCTGAAGTCAGACGATATCTGTCTGACTTTGGCCTCTATGTGCGCCCATGGCAAAATGGAGGCCACTGTTTACCTTATTGAGTCACATCCCAGGCGCCGAAGGGCGCACGGGATGTGACATCACGACCGCACTTCCGCCCTGTGGACCGCAACCCGGAAGTAAAGTAGCGGCGTGCGTTCCACCCGGTCCCACAGGGCATAGGAATGTGCGAATAGTCAGGACTTGTCAGCAATGGTAGCTCGATGGCTCACACAGACACAGCCCCTATAGAGACAACACACTCAAGCAGAGGAGATGCCATCGGATCTGCATACAATAAGGTACACTCTTAGTTCAAACTTTTAAAATCCCCGAATACTGTACATTGCTCTCTATTATCTGTGTGATATATGGTTGTGAGGGAAGATGAGCAGATTCTCTGGGATGCCTTTGACCTGTTTATAGATAAATATTGGCATGACCCTTTCTGCTTACTTGCTATGGGCTAGATAAATTTAATTAACAATAATAATATCAATGGAAATGGAAGCGAACCAACTAATCAAATAAATTTAATAAATTTAATAAATTAATAAATCAATATATTATGGCCCTTCAATAATGATAACCGAGCCAAGATCCACCCTCCCTAGAGGACCGCCCATCAATTAAGGGAGGAGCTCTAGAACCAATCTGATTAGTCTGTTTTAGTTTGACATGTGTATAAGAGGCCAGCATGAGATCAACACTACTAAGGCTCTGATGAAGAAGGGTAACCTTCGAAACGCGTTAGCCAGCAGTAGTCCGTATGCCTCCTTCCTGGGACCTGGAAAACTGCTACCACTGGAATAATTGCCTCTGTGCGATTACTATGCGATTGTTCTCTTCGACCTTTGTGAGTATTTTTTATCTTGTTTTTAATTAAATAAACCTGTCAAGGATAATGCACTAGGCTGGTGCGCTCTCTTTTTTCTTCTTTTCTCTGTATGGAGGGTCTGTCTCTCTATGGAGGATTATAATAGGGATGAAGGAACTGACTTAATGTGGATGGAACTCCTGCTTCTGGGATTGGGGTCCTGTCTCTGTATGCAGGGTCTGCCTCCCTATAGAGGATTATAACAGGGATGAAGGAATTGACTATGGTGATTCTGTTGTTGTATTGAAGGCCTGTCTGTGGACGGGGGGCCTGTCTCGATATGGAGGGTCTGCCTTTTTATGGGGAATCTACTTCAGGGTGGAGGGTCTTCTCTGGGATGGAGCTCCTGTTTCGGGATTGAGGCCCTTCCTCTGTATGGAAGGTCTGCCTCTCTATAAAATATTATACTTAGGATCGAGGGACTGGCTTTATATGAAGGGTCTATCTTGGGATTGAGGTTCTGCCTCTGTATGTAGGATCTGTGTGTCGAGTACTATGCTCGGGGTGGAGGGTCCGCTTTGGGATGGTTCCTAGGCCCCGTCCACTCGTTTGCAATTTATAGATATAATGGGATCTACATATACAAGCAGAAATGCTCAGGTACAGGTACCCAGTTTTCCCTTAAAAACACACGTGTATATTTTATTGAACCCAACACTTTCAGTCTGACCAAAGTAATAACAAAGGCTCTATCTGATAACTGCAAGAATATTTTGTTTGCAATTTTATTTGCAAGGAAGCACAGCAGTAGTTTTGCAGCAAGACATAAACAATACAACCAATTAATAAGATGTGAATCAAAAGAAAATGGCAACACCAAGCAAATTTTAAAAGGTAGAATTATGTTTATTTAAAAAATGATAATTGATAAGGCAGACATTGGCTGCTTTAGAACATGAAACCTTTGTATAGGGGTTCTTTGGAATGGTGGTTCTGCTTCAGTCTGGAAGTCCTTGTCTCTGTATGGCAGGTCTGTTACTGGATGGGGGGGGGGTTTGGGTCTTGGTATCAAGGGTCTGCTTCTTTATGGAGGATTATGCTGGGAATAGAGGGATTGTCTTTGTGTGAAGGATCTGTCTCAGTGTAGAAAGTCGGTCTATGGATGGGGATCTATCTTGGTATGGAGGGTCTGCCCCTTTGTGAAGAAGTCTGGATGGAGGGTCCTCTTTGGGGTGGTGATGATTCTGCTTCAGTATGGATTTCCAGTCTCCGTATGGAGTGTTTCTATATGTGTGGGGGTTACATCTCAGCATTGAGGGTCTGTCTCTTGATGGTTGTGTCTGTCTCAGTATGGAGAGTCTACTTCTTTATGAATGATTATGCTTGGGATAAAGGGATTGGCTCTGTATGGAGCTTCTGTCTTGGTAAATAGGGCCTGTCTTTGGATGGAGAGGTCTGTCTCAGCATGGAGAGTCTGCATTTTAATGGGGAGTCTGCTTCTAGGTAGAAGGTCTTCGTTGGGATGATGGTGGTTTTGCTTCAGGATGGAGGTCATGTCTCTGTATGGAAGGTCCGTTTCTAGATGAGGGGTTGTGTTTTGGTATTGAGGGTCTGCTTCTTTATGGAAGATTATGCTGGGAATGGAGGGTCTGTCTCAGTATTGAGGGTCTGTCTTTGGATGGGGGTGTCTGTCTCAGTATGGAGGGTCAACTTCTTTATAAAAGACTATGCTGGGGATACAAGGATTGACTCTGTATCGGAGGTTCTGTCTTGGTAAAAAGGGCCTGTCTCTGGATGGGGAGGTCTGTTTCAGTATGGAGAGTCTGCATTGTAATGGGGAGTCTGCTCCTGGATAGAGGCTCTTTGTTAGGATGGTGGTTCTGTTTAGGGATGGAGGTCCTGTCTCTGTATAGAGGGATTGCCTCTCTATGGGGGATTATACAAGGGATGAAGGAGCTGACCCTGTATGGAGGGTCTGTCTGTGGATGGGGTGGTCTGTCTCAGTATGGAGGGTCTGCCTTTTTATGGGGAGTCTTCTTCTGAGTAGAAGGTCTTCATTGAGATGGAGCTTCTGCTCAGGATGGGGGGACTGGCTCTGTACGAAGGATCTGTCTTGGTATATAGGGTCTGTCCCTGGATGGGGATGTCTGAATCATTATGGAGGGTCAGCCATTTTATGGGGAGTCTGCTTCTGGATAGAGGGTCTTCGTTGGGATGGGGGTTCTGCTTTCAGATGGAAGTCCTGTCTTTGCATGGAGGATCTGGCCCTCTGTGGGGAATTATGCTCAGAATGGAGGGATTGGCTCTGTATGAAGGTTTTTTCTCAGGATTGAGGTTCTTCCTCTCTGGGTAGGAAGCTCAGCTCTAGGATGGTTCCTAGACAATAACCAGCCTAAAGGAAACCCCATCTACTAGTTTGAAGATTGCAGATATCAAAGGATCTGCACACAGAAGCAAGACGCCCAGGTATAGCAGCTTGCAATTGCAATGCTTGGGTAAGGGCTACACACATTTTAATGGTAACCCATGTTTACACTTACAGTACAAAATAATAACACAAAATACTAAGAATACATGTTCTTTCACCCTAATCCTTGTATCATTATTTTTTTATAATTGTATATTTTATTTTTGTAAAATCATATGTGATTTAGAGTAGTATATCAATTACAGGTACTGTATTGAATCATAAGCAGCTGTAGTATTTTCACATCATTTTTTTAACAGGCTAAAATACTTCTATTGGTAAGATTTCTGCAGTGAGTTCCCGCTTCACGCACACTTGCTGTGCCCATTATTTTATGAATTTCCGCATTCACACGCAGGTTGCAGCACATTGAAGTTATCACATCAGAATATAGATTTGATTCCTTTAGCTATTGCATTTCATTGGAGTGTGCACAGATCTCTAGCAAGCAGGAGTGGCCTAAAGCACATGGGATGGGCAGAGCACCCATTATTCAACCACTTGCTCATTAGGGTTGCCAATATTATTGATCAGGAAGCACGAATAATCCAGGTTCTCTCGGGATCCCTGTAATGATACACATGAAAGTCGTTTAGGTGAGGAAATCACCACCATTGTTCTACAGGGGTTGAGTTAATTTTATATACCCGAAAATAAGACCTAGCGTGATTGTCAGTGATGGCTGCAATATAAGCTCTACCCCCCAAATAAGCCCTACCCTGTTTCCCCGAAAATAAGCCCTACCCTGAAAATAACACCTACAAGGACTTTAACTAGGGCTTATTTGGAGGTTAGGGCTTATATTGCAGCCATCACCGACAATCACACCTTATTTTTGGGGAAACAGGGTATGTTCTCTTGTCTTGTCTCGTTTTATACTTTACTGGGATGACTGCGAGACTTAAACAACATAGGAAAAATCAAGATGGATTGTGGGTAAGAGCTTATAGGAACCCTTCTATTCTGAAATATTTTGTTTAGAGCAGATTATACTGAAGGCAATATTACAAGCCATTAATCAAGCCAATGGATAAGACTTTGCAGGCATTTTAATGAGCATTTGTACAAGACATAGGGTGAGCCATTGGACAAGCCATTGCAGACACTGGACGAGCCATTGAACACTTCATTGGAGCCATTGGACAAGCTATTGTAGCCATTAGATGAGCCATTGGACATGCCATTGGTCATCCCTTGATAAACCACTGTAATTATTGAATGAGCCATTGGACAAGCCAATGCAGCCATTGGTAATCCCATGGACAAATCTTTGGATAGGCAATTGTGGATATTGAATAAGCCATTTGACAAACCATTGCAGCCATTGGTCATCCCATGGGCAAATCTTTGAATAAGCCATTGCAGCCCGTTCGATGAATCATTGGATAATGCTATTGCAGTCATTGGATACACCATTGGACATGCCATTGGTCATTCCATAGGCAAATCTTTGTATAGGTAATTACAAACATTAGATGAACCATTGGACAAGCCATTTCAGACATTGGTCATCCCATGGGCATATATTTGAATAAGCCATTGCAGCCGTTCGATGAAACATTCAATAATGCTATTGTAGCCATTGGATACACCATTGGACATGCCATTGGTCATTCCATGGACAAATCATTGTATAGGCCATTACAGACATTGGATGAACCATTGGACAAGCCATTTCAGACATTGGTCATCCCATGGGCAAATCTTTGGATAAGCCATTACAGACATTGGATGAATCATTGGACAAGTCATTTCAGACATTGGTCATCCCATGGGCAAATCTTTGGATAAGCCATTACAGACATTGAATGAACCATTGGACAAGTCATTGCGTCCATTGGTCATCCCATGGGCAAAATCTTTAGATAAGCCCTTGCAGCCAATGGACAGGACATGAATGAGCAGTTGGACAAGCCAATGCAGCCATTGGTCATCCCATGGACAAATCTTTGGATAGGCAACTGTGGATATTGAATAAGCCATTTGACAAGCCATTGCAGCCATTGGTCATCCCATGGGCAAATCTTTGAATAAGCCATTTCTGCCGTTCGATGAATCATTGGATAATGCTATTGCAGCCATTGGATACACCATTGGACATGCCATTGGTCATTCCATGGGCAAATCTTTGTATAGGCCATTATAGACATTGGATGAACCATTGGACAAGATATTTCAGACATTGGTCATCCCATAGGCAAATCTTTGGATAAGCCATTACAGACATTGAATGAACCATTGGACAAGTCATTGCGTCCATTGGTCATCCCATGGGCAACATCTTTGGATAAGCCATTGCAGCCTTTGGACAGGACATTGCAGAAGCCATTGAAACCACTGGACAAGCCGCTAGGAAAGCCACTGCGGCATTTGGATTAAGAATTGCTGCAACAGGAAAAGCTCAGCACAGCTTTGGTTCTTCAAAGTAAAACCCATCCTCACCAATGAGGTAAATCGTTATTGCCACTAAGGAGTAGTTAAACTGTCATTCGTAATTTTTCATAAATGTTGTCAAAAAAAGCAGATTTTGGAAAAATGTTGCCATTCCAGCAAAATGCATTGGAACCAAAATTGCAAAATAAGGGTGGTTTTTAATGAGACCATCCCCATTAACTCCAATGCACTCTACTCTATTGAACTGGCAACATTTTGCTGAAACCTCCAGTTTTTTGTAAACAATTAGTGAAATGAAAACTTTTTTATCTGAAATTTGTATGTCCTTAATTTTCAATGCTCCCAGCCTGGAGCCTTTCCAAAGACAAACCACTATTACGCCAATAGATACCAGCGTTTAATCCCGGCACCATAATGTACAGCCTTACCTTTAGACCAGGGGTAGGCAACCTCGGCGGCCCTCCAGCTGTGCTCAAACTACAAATCCCATCATGCCTCTGCCTCTAGGGGTCATGCCTGTGATTGTCAGGGTCTTGCAATGTCTCATGGGACATGTAGTTTCAAAACAGCTGGAGGGCCGAGGTTGCCGACCCCTGCTTTAGACCATCTCAGAACTGTAAATTATTCTGTATAATGCAGCTCATGTAGTGACCCTGTCTAATGACAGCAGCATACATCTTTGGATTTTTCTTTCTTTTTTTGGGGGGGGGGGGGGGGGGTTATCATTTCTTGACAACATAAAATCCATTATAGTTGTAACAATGTAACTATTGTGAACATAAGAACACAGAGCGAGTATTTTTAAGTTCTGATATCAGCATGTTTTCAACTTCCCCCTGTTACTACTCTGAGTGTCTAGACAGGATGTGAGTTGCTCAAACGCAACCACGTGGCAAATCACGACCCCAGGCCATGGCGTCCTGCAAACTGCACTTGGCCTAAGACAAGTGGGGATAAATATGTATTTCCTGCTAGAAGTAATGGGGTGAAACATGCAAATGCCTTCTGTTTTAAGAAGGCTTTGCTGTGCTACACACTGGCAGGAGGGCTTTTTTTAGTTTCATTTAGTCCGGTTTCACCATAACCTATATGGTTATACTCAGGGCCGGGACAAGGGGTGGGCAAGAGTGGAAGCTGCCTTGGGTACAGCAGAGCAAGGGGGCAAAGAATGAACACAGGCAGTAGATACATTCCACGACATGCATTGAGAGTCGGAGAGGGGGTGCAGTTCGGCATCCTTGCCCTGGGCACTAGACAAACCTGTCTTGGTACTAGTTACACCGTTTCATTGGGTTCCAAACCCTACAGTAGAAATTGCTCCTGCGCTCAGGTGTCCAGTGACTTAGTATGTGGTGTGACCAACTTTATGAAGTAATGCCTGCCATCTTGCAGCCCTCCTCAGAACAATGGCATGCTTGCCCTGGGCACTAGACAAACCTGTCTCGGTACTAGTCATACCGTCTCATTGGGTTCCAAACCCTACTCCATGGTTTCCGTGCCCTCTACTGACGATGGTGCCTGAACTCTATAAAGGGAGAAGCAGCCCCTTTGCTTGTGCAGCCCATATGTACAGGTCTACCTAATCCCACCCTAATCACCCTCATCGTGTCTTGATTTCTTCAACCTGTCTGGATGGGTGACTTACCTTTTTCTTTGTCTTTGGTGAATCTTAGAAAGTAGTAAAAAAATAGGGAAAAAGGAGAAAATTAAGATTAGTTCATTCTGCATCAACAGGCCAGCTTGAAGGCCACTAAGAAATGAAATTCATACCTTCGAAGCGGCTGATATCAGTCTCCTGCAGGTCGGTCACCGCCGGGTTCTCTTTGCCGGTGTTGTGGTCCAGGTCAGACATACTTATATTAGTCCGGTAACTACCAACAGAGACCAAATCTGTGGAGGGACAAGGAGACATAACAATGAAAATATGAAGGATGCCATTACTGGGAATGCCAGCTTCCTGGCTGTCATGTTGATCCACTGGCTTTAATACTTTCTGATTCTCTGTCCTGGGAACAAATGAGCAGCTAGGGAATTTCAGAACCCCGTTAGTACTGAGGGGTACAGAGCAGCATGGACACCAGCAAGTATTTAGAAGGCTACTTTAAAGTAGAACTGCCTTTTTTTTTTCAGGCTTGTAAATCAGCAGTTGCATCACCACCACACCCTGCAACATCATCTTATCCCACTGTACATGGGGGTGACAACTCTGCTCTGAATTTAGGTGCAGTGCAGCAGGGCTGACACCCTATCACAGGAAACTGCATTAGGTGGTGTAGCACCTAGGGTTGCCACCTTTTCTTCAAGCCAAACCTGAACACTTTAGCGACGCACGACACGGCACCCCAACCGCGGCACGATTTTGCCGCGATTGTCACCTGACAAATCGCGGTAAAATCACGTAAACAGAATCGTGGGATGCCTGTCACCCAAAAGAAGTTTCGCTTCACGATTGGGGTGCCATTATCCCCATCCCCTCCTATTACAAATCTTCTTCCCCTACCAGCACAAATCCTCCTCCTTCCAATACCCCGACAGGGGATACCAGGGGGCCCGAGCACACAGGGGGGCCCAGACAGCAGGAGGATCGGAGCAGCAGGTAATTACAGAGTAGGGGGGCAATTACAGAGGAGAGGGGACAATTACAGAGCAGAGTAGGGGGGGCAATTACAGAGGAGAGGGGGCAATTACAGAGTAGGGGGGGCAATTACAGAGGAGTCAAAACATATGGGAGTCAAAACTCGCTCTCCATGTCAGAGCTGTAGGCATGTCAGTCTGTGAAGTGCGCTGTCCCATTCTCCCGATCCACGCTGCTGTTATCACTGAATTGCTGGAGAAAACAGAGAGCTGACGTGACCCATGTGAACTGTCAGTCTCTGATGATGGAGGCGTTGTTAAGCCTCCGGAACGCTCTGATTGGTCACAGCGTCCCAGGCTATCTGACAGCTCACTGCAGTTTCCCCGGCTCTGCATTCTTGGCTTCCTCCAGCGATTCAATGAAACAGCAGCGTGGATCGGAGAGGAGAATGGGGCAGCGGACGTCACAGACTGACATGCCCACAGCTTTGACATGGAGAGTGAGTGGATTGTTTTTAAACAATTTCATTTATTAAAAACTTCCGCAACAGCAGCTGCCTGTCGCCTCTCTCTCCCTTATGTTTTGACTCCTCTGTAATTGCCCCCCCCGCCCGCCGTTTTGATCCCCCTGCTGTCTGGGCCCCTCTGTGTGCTGAGGCCCCTACAGGAGGCTTTCAAAAACTTTACTGTTGTCTCATTTTTTTAATTCAAAAAAGTGTATTTGTTTCCAAAAATAGTGAGCTTGTAAGACCGCTGCGCAAATACAGTGTGACAGAAAGTATTGCAACGACCGCCATTTTATTCTCTAGGGCAGCTTTTCGCAACCTTTTCAACACAGAGGAACCCTTGAAATAGTTCTGCGATCTCAGGGAACCCTTCTAAAAATGAGAAATCTACAACTCATGATACAGTAGTGTGATGGTCAGTGAGAGGAATGGCCCTTTACACTTGTGGTCATTGGGAAGAATTACCTCCTTACAGATAGCTAAAAAGATCAGTGGTGTCAGTGGGAACTTATCCGAGAGGCAGAAATTGCCCAATGCTGAAGGACAACCTAACAACCTCTGGAGGAACCCTGGTTGAGAATCACTGCTCTAGGGTGTTAGAAAAAAAAATGTATAATGTTTGGGGGTTCTAAGTAATTTTCTAGCAAAAAAAACTGTTTTTAACTTGTAAACGACAAATCTCAGAAAGAGGTCCTCAAGTGGTTAAGGGCTACCGGCATCCTCTCCTCGGCGCTCCATCTCCATCTTCCACCCGACTCCCGTGCTGAAACGGCCCATGTCTATTTATGCGGTTGTCTCAGTCCCCTGCCAGCCCACTTTCTGGGGATTGGCTAAGACTCCATAAATATTCATGGCAGCTCCACCTAACCCCCACCCTCTAGTTCCAGAACATTCTCCAACCTTCCAGACACCAGGGGGAGGCACCTGAGAGCTGCCAGGATGAGTCATCCAGCCCTGACCTCTATTATCCCTGACCCAATTTAATGGCCAGAATACAGTTTGCTTTTTCCTACTCTCACACTAGTAGCACTCACTAGAGGGTGCTACAGTGGTTTTAGGGAAGGCTAGAGTCCCCATAAGATCCCCTTTAACCCCTTGCCGACCGCTGCACGCCGGCACAATGGCAGCGGTGGGCAAATGGGCGTACCTGTACATCCCCTTGAAGAGGCGGGGACAGCAGGCGCGCGCGCCCGCCGCGTAAAGCGTGACCGCGCCCGCGGGACCTGCGGATTCGATGTCTGCCGGTCTCCCGGTGATCGTGTCACGGAGCCGCAGAACGGGGAAGTGCCTATGTAAACAAGGCACTTCCCTTGTTCCGCCTTGTGTCATGACAGAGATCACCGCTCCCTGTCATCGGGAGCGGCGATCACTGTCAGGTGACTTGAAGCCCATCCCCCCCTCCACAGTTAGAATCACTCCCTAAGACAACACTTAACCCCTTCATCGCCCCCTAGTGGTTAACCCCTCCCCTGCCAGTGTCATTTACACAGTAATCGGGGCATTATTATAGCACTGATCGCTGTATAAACGACACTGGTCCCAAAATAGTGTCAAAAGTGTCTGATGTGTCTGCCATAATGTCGCAGCACTGATAAAAATTGCTAATAAAAAAAAATAATAATAAAAATGCCATAAAACTATCCCCTATTTTGTAGACGCTATAACTTTTGCGCAAACCAATCAATATACGCTTATTGCGATTTTTTTTTACCAAAAATATGTAGAAGAATACATATCGGCCTAAACTGAGGAAAAAAAATGTGTTTTTTTATATATTTTTGTGGGATATTTATTATAGCAAAAAGTAAAAAATATTGCTTTTTTTTTTTCAAAATTGTCAGTCTTTTTTTGTTTATAGCGCAAAAAATAAAAACCGCAGAGGCGATCAAATACCACCAAAAGAAAGCTCTATTTGTGGGGAAAAAAAGGACGTCAATTTTGTTTGCGCACGACCGCGCAATTGTCAGTTAAAGCGACGTAGTGCCGAATCGCAAAAAGTGCTCTGGTCAGGAAGGGGGCTAAAATCTTCCGGGGCTGAAGCAGTTAAATACAATGTTTTGTAATTCTCAGACACTTTGCTGCCATTTAATGACCAGGAAAGTGGACATTCAAAATCAAACTTGTGCTGACAAATTGAATATGTTTTGCACAATTTTATTTGCCCCCCCCCATCAATCAATAAATCATTTTTTATAGTTTCATCACAGATTATGTGAACAAATGGTCATACTTACCCGAATTCTTCTTCTGTCTCAGCCTGAGGAATAAGAACACAGCACAGACCACCAGTACAGCGACGCACACAGAGACCACAACGGCGGTGATGGTGCCGCTCTTGTTGACGTCAGGGCTAGAAATGGGCAAAGGAAAGATGTATTCAGTAAAAAAAAAGGTCGCAAAATATTAAAGTGAACCTGTCTGGTGAACAACAAACTTTGAAAAGTTAGCATATTATAACCACCTAAAGAAGCTTAGAGGGGGGCTTGGTTCCTGGTCTTCAAGCTTTGACTAGTAGTGTTGAAGGCCAACCCTTGCTCCTGCACCCTTCCGTTGGCCTGGACGTCATGATGATGGGTGGTTTTACAGGCCAACGGTGAAATAGGAGGTTATAGAGTAGCAGGAATTAGGAATAAAAAGACTCCTTCACCTTTTTTAAGTGTATTGGGGCGTACACACGGTCGGACTTTTCGTCTACAAAAGTCCAACGGACGCCGACGGACTAAAGCTGGCTGGTAATCCGATCGTGTGTGGGCTTCTCCGGACTTTCAGCAGACTTTTTCAGCCTCAAATCCGACGGACTTTAGATTTGAAACATGCTTCAAATCTTTACGTCGTAACTACGACGGACCCCGAAATCCGCTCGTCTGTGTGCTAGTCCGACGGACAAAAACCCATGCTAGGGCAGCTATTGGCTACTGGCTATGAACTTCCTTATTTTAGTCCGGTGTACGTCATCACGTACGAATCCGTCGGACTTTTGTGTGGTCGTGTGTAGGCAAGTCCGTTCGTTAGAAAGTCTGCTGCAAGTCCGCCGAAAGTCCACCGGAAGTCTGTCGGACAGGCTGTCGGACTTTTGTAGACGAAAAGTCCGACCGTGTGTACGCGGCATAAGTATTGTAAGTGTATGCAAAGTTTTGTTTTCTTTTTTGGGTTTTGGACGAAGTAGGGAATAAGACCTCTGTAAGAATTTTTTTTTTTGTTCGCTGCCTGTGTCCTGTTAAGGAGATTTCCCGTTATTTCATATCCTAGAGACACAGGAAGTAAGAGTTCTAGCTCTCCAAATCCAGGGAACATCTCAGTTGTCACCAAAACAGGTTTAACCATTGGAGGAATTCCCCTCTCCTGTTTTTCCAATGACGACTGAAAAATGTGGGTTTTCCCATCAATTTTGTTCTGCAAAATATCAAGTGGGTGAATCTTTCCAAATGGGGACAGCATCAAAAGACCCATTTAATGCAGGTGTAACCTTATTGGTCACTGTGGCTGAGTCCAGCTTTTAGGTGAAGGTCCCAGATGAGGATTTGGTGTTTGCTGGTCTGGAACAAAAAAGTTACACCTACATTGTATTTTAATGGAGTACCGCTGTCTTCTTCTCCTGGTTGAGGAGTTGGAGGATCCCTGGTTGGCTTCTGGTACCCGGTCAGCCAACAGAGTGACCGAGTGTAATGGGCTTGGTGAACATATTTCTTCAGCAGTAGAAACCCCAAAGGGGTGCTAACTCTTCTACGTTCTACTCAAAACTGGAAAAAAAAACAAGTTTTGTCTTTACATACACTTTAATGTTTACCATTGGGTATGGTCTGGCCTATGGATGGCCAATGGTGGCCATCAGTTTTCTGTCCATTGCTTAAACTTGTGATTGAAGCATAACCCCCAGAGGATGGGCTGCATTGCCCCAAAAGAAAAAAAAACACGTGATGGTGGCTTCTGAAGGTTTTTCCCCAAACAATTGATCGGTGGACATGAAATCACATCTGTGGTCTCATTGAATTGGGCTCCCAGCACACCAACTGAACACAATAAAAAAAATACTTTGACTCTTTACGCAAAATTTAGGCTTCCACCAGGCCGCGCCCATAATACTGATAAAATGCAATTTTCTGAACCATAACAGATGTCTCTGCAGACTCGTTCAGGACTAACCTGGAAGGGGTGACAACCACTTGCACGTTTCTTGACCCTCCAGCAAAGTTTGCCCGTGCGTTGATATTGGACACGTCCCTGCTGGGTTCTGGGGTAAGTAAAGACAGGCATTTAGTCAACTGCAACAGCGGTCTCCAAACTGCAGCCATGGGGCTGGATCTGACCCTTTGCTTACTTTTACCTGGCCCTTGGGGCGTTATTCCCCACACCATCAACAAAAGTGGGGCATTGTTCCTGCCACTACCATCGACAATGGGGTACTATTCCACCCACTGACACCAATAATGAGGCACTATTCCTCCCACTGACACCGATGATGGGGCACTATTCCTCCCACTGACACCAATGATGGAGCACTATTCCTCCCACAGACACCAATGACGGGGCACTATTCCTGCTATTGATACCAATGATGAGGCACTATCATGAACTATATGGACTTGTGTCTTTTTTCAACCTGACTAACTATGTAACTATTCCTCCCATTGATACCAATGATGGGGCTCTATTCCTCCCACTAATACCAATGATGGGGCACTATTCCTCCCACTGATACCAATGATGGGGCACTATTCCTCCCACTGATACCAATGATGGGACACTATTCCTCCCACTGACACCAACAATGGGACACTATTCCACTGAAACTAATGATGGGACACTATTCCACAATAATTGAGCATCATTGGCACCAATGATGGGGCACTATTCCTCCTACTGACACCAACAATGAGACATTATTCCTCCCACTGAAACTAATGATTGGAAATCAATTGTGCCCCACAATAATGGGGCACAATTGACACCAATGATCAGGTACTATTCCTCCCAGTGACACCAATGATGGGGCACTATTCCTCCTACTGACACCAACAATGGGACACTATTCCTCCCACTGAAACTAACGATGGGGGCACTATTCCTTCCACTGACACCAATGATGGGGCATTATTCCTCCCACTGACACCAATGATGGGGCACTTTTCCTTCCACTGACACCAATGATGGGACACTATTCCTCCCACTGACACCAATGATAGGGCACTATTCCTCCCACTGACACCAATGATGGGGCACTATGCCTCCCAATTATACCAATGATGGGGCATTGTTTAATCCCACTGACACCAAGACATTTTCTTCTCCACTGGCCACAGTCTGCCCCCCTAAAGTTTGAAGGATAGTCAACTGGTCCTTTGTTTATACAGTTTGGGGACCCTGAACAACATAGCAATCCATGGCTCTTTCTGATCCTCAACAATAAAAATGGCTGTAGATATGAAAGGATGGTCGGACGTACGACTATGGCGATCCAACAAACAGAAGATGTCTCTTGGTCTGGCTCTGTGCATAGATATGAACATGCTTGCCACCCCATTAATGACACCTATTTGTGTAAATGAGACTCTTATGTGTTTTTGGACTTGGTAATGAGCGTTCCTCTCGTTGGGCCAGAACTCACCTACAACAATTAGGCGCGAGGTGATGCTCTCCACGTATCGGCTGCCATCTTTGACTACACACCAGTAGAATCCACTGTCCTTCTGGGATACGGACCTGATGGTGAGCACCAGCTCCTCGGTCTGGCAGGTGACCAGCTGACTATCTTGACTATCTTCCACTTCTCTCATAGGTTCACACTTGTTGTTTCCCCATCGGCACCAATACTTCTCAGCGGTTCTAAACCTACAGGGATAAGAGCAGGTGATTTTGGCCGGATCACCGGCGGGCACCTGGACAAATTTGTTTCCGGACAGTCCTGGGAGGTCTTCTGCAGAAAGATTCAGATTATATTATATATACACACAGTTTTTTCAGTGTAACAACATTATAAAGCATAGAATTCCAAAGAAAAGGCTTTTTTAATTTGTTCAGGAAAGAGCTAATTTTTTTGCTGTGTCCTATACAGGGCAATTTCCCTTCAGTTTCGGTCTTGGTGACACTCAAGGTTCTGCTTCAAGCTGCACTTCCTGTGTCACCCAGTGCTATGCCTTGAATTGAACTTCTTGTGTCTCTTCAACTCTTGTCTCAGTGATACCAAGGGGGGTCTCCATTAATCTGAACTTCCTGTGTCCATCACTCCTTGTCCCATGACACCCAGTGCTATGTCTTGAGTTGAACTTCCTGTGTCCCTTCACTTCCTGTCTCTGTGACACCAAGGAATCTCCCTTGGGCTGAATTTCCTGTGTCCCTCATTCTTTGTTCTAATGACACCCAATGCCATGCTTTGAGTAGTTGACCTTCCTGTGTTCCTTCACTTCCTGTCTCAGGGTCACCAGGGGGTCTATCTTGAGCCAAACACCCTGTGTTTATTTCAGTCCCCGTGACACCCAGGGGAAATACTTGACTCCTGATCTATTTTTTTTAGTAATATTGGCAAGAAATTTCATTTTTGACAGGCAAACTGGAAAAAACACTGATCCTACCTTTCTCTCCTCATTTGTCCCAGTGGCACCCGAGGCTCTGCCATGGGCTGAATTCAATGTCTCCCATCATTTCTTATCCTGATGCCCTCAGGGCGGTGCTATGAGCTGAACAGTCACCTTACTTCCTGTCCCATTGACACCCTGGACTCCTCTATGAACGGAACTTCCAGTGTTACCTTATCTTCTATCCCATTGACACCTAGCGTTCTGCTATGAGCTGAACTTCCAATGTCCCCTCACCCTCAGTACGAGTGACACCCTGGGCTCTGCTGTGAGAACATCTCTGGATTCCATACTTATCAACATTTAAATCCCAGTCCCTGGGACCGTCACCCCCGACACAATGTCCACACTTGATACACCAACTTTCCAGGCAGTCCCGCCCAAATCACACCCACTTTCTGGGCAGCCCCACCCCCAAATATAGAAAGCAACAAAATATATCACAATATCACTTCTGTGCTAAGGTATGGCACCAGTCCTTATGGGGAGGACCTCTCTAAATTCCAGGTGTCTTCGACACACAACCCACAGTCACAGCCTCCTAGCACCCACTTAGCCTTGCTGCCCCCCTCTGGCTGGGGGATCCATATGCATTGTACATAGACAAACAAAACAGGGCACATCGGCCTTGTGCATGAATCATGACACCTTATATTTAACGATAAAAAGTATTGTACTCACAAAACATGTGGAGCTTCAAGCCCAATGAAAATTTCCAATAGAACAGCCAGAACTGTTAAAACCCTTTCAGATAGACCAAAATGATGTCCCTGAGTTCTTACTTACAAGTTTTGAGGGCACCCCCCCCCCCCATGCATCAGATCTGCCCATTATTACCCTTTTTTGAGTCACCGCCATGCTCAATAATGCCAATAAGGGTGATGCTGTGATACCAGGACACAGCATTTATGGGACAGAGGACTGAAATGCGGGACTATCCTGGCAAATCCAGGACAGTTAGCCTCTATGGACTTCTATTCTCTATATATTCAACAGAGAACTGAAATGCGTGACTATCCTGGCAAATCCAGGACAGTTGGTGTCATGGTTATGCAATAGAGGTTGTCTGTCAGCTTACCTGTCTCCGTGTGTTCATCTCTAGAGACCAGCTGACCCTCACCTGACTGGTTTTATAACCTCTCCTCTAGCATGGCCCCACCCCAGGTCCTATCAGGGAACCCTATATAACCTGTACACTGCAAGTCTGCAGTGCTGATCAACCATTGTGTGTTAGCCTCCGTGAGTACTTGCTGTGTTTCCTACGTCTGATTCCTATTACCGACTTTGGCCTGTTCTTGACTCTCCCTGTCTGCTTGTTACCCTGACCTTTGGCGTGTTATGTTTCTCTTTGTCTGCTAGTCGCCCTGACCCTTGGCTTACCCCTTACTCCCCTGTCATTCCAGCCTGCTGCCTCCTTCCTCTTCTCCTGTAGTCTACGGTGAGCGTGAGCTGCGAGACCCTGGGGGCCGCGACCTGGAGCCAGACTGCAGCACAGTCCATCCTCACCACTAGGGGCTCTGGTGAACACCTGCTGGCTCTTAGACTCCGCGCCCTGGGGAATCTATGCTCTAGCTCCCACTGGGATCCATGTTAGTTATCCTGTAGACCTGCTTCCTGAACCTTCCAGGGTTCAGTCCGCAGCAGTCAGTCCTAGGGTCCACTACCTTAGCGGTACACTTCCGACTCCTACAGAGTGCATCTGTCACCTGGTCCCAGGTGACCTGACAGTTGGCATCTATGGACTTCTATTCTCCATATATTCAACAGAGGACTGAAATGCGGGACTATCCTGGCAAATCCGGGACAGTTAGCCACTATGGACTTCTATTCTCCATATATTCAACAGAGGACTGAAATGCGGGACTATCCTGGCAAATCCGGGACAGTTGGCCTCTATGGCCTTCTATTCTCCATATATTCAACAGAGGACTGAAATGCGGGACTATCCTGGCAAATCCGGGACAGTTGGCCTCTATGGCCTTCTATTCTCCATATATTCCTTTGGAGAATCCATTAGGGGCTAAAAAATAAGACAGGGAAGAGAAGCAGAAAGTTTAACTCATAGCAATGCCTCCAGGACAGAAAATGAAGGAGAATCTACCTAATGGGGACAGAGACAGCAAATAAAATAAATAAATAAGAGCATTAAACTCTTCCCCAATCTAAAGCCTAAAAAGGAAAACTTGGCCAAGGGTTTCTGGTACCTCACTCACCTTTCGAGATCCTGACCTGTACGGCAGATGTTTGGTCATGTTTTTCACCGATCATCACACACCAGTACCAGCCTTCGTCCTTCCTGGAGATGTTGGTCATGAGGACCTGCATCAGCCCGCTTGTAGAATTGTCATAAATGAGTACTGTTCCCTCATAGGCACTCTTTACGTACCCATCGGTTTTTACGATCAGATTGCAGACGCCGTCTTCCAGTTTGCACCAGAATTTCTCTGTGTAATTCTTTTTGGGGTTGTAATTACACTGAGCGGACAGAGACCCTCCCAGCCTGGGGGTCAGTAGATGAGATCCTTGAGGAATGCCCGTCTCTGCAGATAATAAGTCAGAATTTACTTATAGTTAAATACATGAAGGGCGTTATTCCAGAACTTATGCTTTTCAAGAGATTTCCGGAAGCTAATAGAAAGATTACTTGTACTAGCTGCATGCAAATGTATGACTTGAATATGAAGCCCGATTGAATTTTGAGGTTATATATCTGCCTGTTGGGCAGCTTTAATGTTAGCGCACCTTATTTTAAAGTGGAACTCCAGGTGAACAGATAAAGACAGCACTGGGCTACATCCCCGGGATGGGTTTTTTTTTCTGAAGGACTTTTCATGAGGTCCAGCCATTCTGAGATTCACACAGCCCTGCCAGATGGAAGTCAGGTTGGTAACCTGAGTTTTCTTTACCGCAGTTAAGGTGTAAGTTCACCTTCAAGAAGATCCCCCATGCAATTCTATATCCTATGGATAATACATACCAGCACTCCTATTGCTAGCACTCCTATTGCTCCACAAAAAAAAAAAAAAAAAAAACAGAAGGACAATCACTCCCCTGTCCTGTTCTTTATACCATGGGCTCAACAGTACAGTATTTCTCCCCCTCATGGTCTCTTTGGGATATTTAAACTGTGCACGGTTTCCTTCTCTAGCTGAGCGTACCTAGAGGAGACCCTGCACTGTGCACGAGCATGCATTCACTCTCTCCTTCTCTAGCTGAGCTTAACTAGAGGAGGCCGTGCACTGTGCAAGCACACACATTCACTTTCTCCTTCTTTAGCTGAGCTTAGCTAGAGGCGGCCCTGCCCTGTGCACGTGCCTGCACACACATTCCACACACATTCCCTTTCTCCTTCTCTAACTGGGCTTAGCTAGAGAAGGCTGTGCACTGTGCTTGTGCTGCATGTGCTCTCTCTTTCTCTAGCTGGACTTAGCTAGAGGAGGCTCTGCATGTGCATGCGTGTGCTCTCTCCTTCTCTAGCTGAGCTTAGCTAGAGGAGGCTCTGCATGTGCATGCGTGTGCTCTCTCCTTCTCTAGCTGAGCTTAGCTAAAGGAGGCCCTGCACTGTGCATGTGCACGCATGTGCTCTCTTCTTCTCTAGCTGAGCTTAGCTAGAGGAGGCCCTGCACATGCATGCGTGTGCTCTCTCCTTCTCTAGCTGAGCTTAGCTAGAGGAGGCCCTGCACGTGCATGCATGTGCTCTCTCCTTCTCTAGCTGGGCTTAGTTAGAGGAGGCTGTGCAATGTGCACATGCATGCATGTGCTCTCTCCTTCTCTAGCTGAGCTTAGCTAAAGGAGGACCTGCACTGTGCACGTGCATGCATGTGCTCTCTCCTTCTCTAGCTAAGCTTAGCTAGAGGAGCCCTTCACGTGCATGCATGTGCCCTCTCCTTCTCTAGCTAAGCTTAGATAGAGGAGGCCCTGCACTGTGCATGTGCTGCATGTGCTCTCTTCTTCTATAGCTAAGCATAGCTAGAGTAGGCCCTGCACTGTGCATGTGCTGCATGTGCTCTTTCCTTCCTTAGATGAGCTTAACTAGAGGAGGCCTTGCACTGTGCATGCATCGCACACTGCACATGCTCAGAGTTTGAATGGCCCAGAGCAGCTGCAATTGAGCACAGATGGAGCGGGAAGAGTGCTTGTGTGCAGTTTGAATGGCCCAGAGCAACACTAAAGGGTGCAATTATTGTAATGTTCAGCAAGTCCTGCCAAAGGGGAAGGGTGGGGGCCGGCAATTGGCCCCCCTAACAGCTGCATCTGTAATGGGAGGACCTGCATCATTTACAACAGGAGGATATCTGGTATGTACTGTCCATATAGGATACATGATGAACTGGGGTCATTTTAAGAAAATCTTCCTGAAAGTGAACTTACACATTAAATGATGCTTAGCTCTCCACCCCAGCCTGTGATTGGACGGCAAAAGAAGCACCTGAATACTGATATGCTACCCCTCTGCTCCAGTGCTGGGACAAGGTCATCCAGAGCCCAGGGAAAAGATGCCAAACTGCACCCCCCTTTGCCTTAGGGTTAGGTTCAGGGTGCCCCCCACCCCTGTAATATACCATTGCGCCAGGGGCAGCCGCCCCTCCTGCCCAACCCTTGTCCCGGCCCTGCTCTGCTCTCTCCTCCTCCTGCCACCATGTTCCTTGTCAGGGTGCCCATACCTGATTGGCTCCTATTGCTGCCCTCCCCAATGTGAGTGATGTTGTACAGGGGATTACTAGAGGCTAACACCAATACAGATTCAGGTACTTAGACTACCTGTACATTGGATACATAATTGCATTAATCGTGTATTTCAGATTTAGTTGCGTTGAACGCGGGTCACAGTTTTTTCTTACCTTCATTGATCCTTAAATCAAAACTTGGCGTATCTTTGGCTTCATCGGGGTTGTCAGAGCCGCAGGTATAGTACGCGGCGTCTTGATTGCGCACCTGCACCATTTTTACAGTGAAGGTCCCCACCTTCTTGTCAGCGGTAACTCTCCCTTCGTAGCTGGGGTCTGTCTTCCCCGTGCTGTCGATGATGTCCCGGCAGCCAGTTTTGGTGACCTTGCACAGAAATTTCCTCTGTGTGGCGTCCTGCTCATTATAATTACACTTAAAGATGACGGAGCCCCTCAGCTCGGCGTAGAGAAGTGTGGCTTCCTCTGAGACCTTGACATCTGTTGTGGAAATAGTGGAGAAAAGGCTCAGAATGGTTCCATTTAATAGCTGATGGGGGCCACAAAAATTCAATGCTCATCAGCACAACTGCAAGTGTCCGGACAATTAATTACATCTTTTTTTTAGCCTTTAAGAATGTGCAAAAATCTGGAGCCCCGCCCCCAGTCTAAAATGTAAAGAACTTACATGTTTTTTTCAATGGGGAACTACCTTGATGAAATTAACTTCACATAAGCATTCGTCCCCCAATCACATCCGAGGTCCCCCTTCATGTCACAGTTACCCCATCACATCTGAGTTTCCCCTATCTCTTACATGAGAGCCACCCCCCCTCATCACATTAGAGTCCCTCCATCACCTCCAAGTCCCCCCCCCATCCCCAGAGAGTCTTCTCTTACCATCAGAATCCCCCCATCAGGAGCCCCTTAATCAAAGACTCCCCCCATTACATCAGAGTTCCTTCCTATACATTAGAGAGCCCCCTTACATGAGAGTCCCCCCCATCACCACAGTGTGCTTTCATTCAATCAGAGACACCCAGTCCGCCCCCATCATAGACCACCCCAATCACAAAGTGTCCCCCCCTATCACAGAGTCTCCTAATCACACAGTCTGCTCCCCATCACAAACCCCCAAATCACACATTCCCTATCACAGACCTCCCGATCACACAGTCCACCCCCCATCACAAAGCCCCCCAGTCACACATTCCCCCATCACAGAGCCCCCCAATCACACACTTCCCCCATCACAAACCCCCAAATCACACATTTCTCATCACAAACCTCCCAAACACACAGTCCCCCCATGACAGAGCCCCCAATCACACAGCCTCCCCCCATCACACAGTCCCCCCATGACAGAGCCCCCAATCACACAGCCTCCCCCCATCACAAAGTCCCCCCATCACAGAGCCCCCAATCACACAGCCTCCCCCCCATCACACAGTCCCCTTCAACACACAGTCCCCCCATCACACAGTCCCCCCCATCACACAGTCCCCCCATCACACAGTCCCCCATCATACAGTCCCCCCATCACAGAGTCCCCAATCACACAGTCCCCTCATCACACAGTCCCCCCCCATGACACAGTCCCCCTATCACACAGTCCCCAATCACACAGTCCCCCCATCACAGAGCCCCCAATCACACAGTCCCCCCATCACAGAGCCCCCAATCACATAGCCCCCCATCACACAGTCCCCCCATCACACAGTCCCCCCATCACAGAGCCCCCAATCACACAGTCCCCCCCATCACAGAGCCCCCAATCACACAGTCCCCCCATCACAGAGCCCCCAATCACACAGTCCCCCCATCACACAGTCCCCCCATCACAGAGTCCCCAATCACACAGTCCCCATCACAGAGCCCCCAATCACACAGTCCCCCCATCACAGAGCCCCCAATCACACAGCCCCCCCATCACACAGTCCCCCCATCACACAGTCCCCCCATCACAGAGCCCCCAATCACACAGTCCCCCCATCACACAGTCCCCCCATCACAGAGTCCCCAATCACACAGTCCCCATCACAGAGCCCCCAATCACACAGTCCCCCCATCACAGAGCCCCCAATCACACAGTCCCCCCATCACAGAGTCCCCAATCACACAGTCCCCCCATCACAGAGCCACCAATCACACAGTCCCCCCATCACAGAGCCCCCAATCACACAGCTCCCCATCACACAGTCCCCCCATCACACAGTCCCCCATCACACAGTCCCCTTCAACACACAGTCCCCCCATCACACAGTCCCCCCATCACACAGTCCCCCCCATCACACAGTCCCCCTATCACACAGCCCCCCATCATACAGTCCCCCATCACAGAGTCCCCAATCACACAGTCCCCTCATCACACAGTCCCCCCCATGACACAGTCCCCCTATCACACAGTCCCCAATCACACAGTCCCCCCATCACAGAGCCCCCAATCACACAGCCCCCCCCCCATCACACAGTCCCCCCGTCACACAGTCCCCTCATCACACAGTCCCCCCCCATGACACAGTCCCCCTATCACACAGTCCCCAATCACACAGTCCCCCCATCACAGAGCCCCCAATCACACAGCCCCCCCATCACACAGTCCCCCCATCACACAGTCCCCCCATCACAGAGCCCCCAATCACACAGTCCCCCCATCACACAGTCCCCCCATCACACAGTCCCCATCACACAGTCCCCCATCACACAGTCCCCTTCAACACACAGTCCCCCCATCACACAGTCCCCCATCATACAGTCCCCCATCACAGAGTCCCCAATCACACAGTCCCCTCATCACACAGTCCCCCCCATGACACAGTCCCCCTATCACACAGTCCCCAATCACACAGTCCCCCCATCACAGAGCCCCCAATCACACAGCCCCCCCCCCATCACACAGTCCCCCGTCACACAGTCCCCTCATCACACAGTCCCCCCCCATGACACAGTCCCCCTATCACACAGTCCCCAATCACACAGTCCCCCCATCACAGAGCCCCCAATCACACAGCCCCCCCATCACACAGTCCCCCCATCACACAGTCCCCCCATCACAGAGCCCCCAATCACACAGTCCCCCCATCACACAGTCCCCCCATCACACAGTCCCCATCACACAGTCCCCCATCACACAGTCCCCTTCAACACACAGTCCCCCCATCACACAGTCCCCCATCATACAGTCCCCCATCACAGAGTCCCCAATCACACAGTCCCCTCATCACACAGTCCCCCCCATGACACAGTCCCCCTATCACACAGTCCCCAATCACACAGTCCCCCCATCACAGAGCCCCCAATCACACAGCCCCCCCCCATCACATAGTCCCCCGTCACACAGTCCCCTCATCACACAGTCCCCCCATCACACAGTCCCCCCATCACATAGTCCCCCCATCACAGAGCCCCCAATCACACAGCCCCCCCATAACACAGTCCCCCCATCACATAGTCCCCCCATCACAGAGCCCCCAATCACACAGTCCCCCCATCACACAGTCCCCAATCACACAGTCCCCCATCACACAGTCCCCTTCAACACACAGTCCCCCCATCACACAGTCCCCCCCATCACACAGTCCCCCCATCACACAGTCCCCAATCACAGAGCCCCCAATCACACAGTCCCCCCATTACACAGTCCCCCCATCACAGAGCCCCCAATCACACAGTCCCCCCATCACACAGTCCCCCCATCACAGAGCCCCCATCACACAGTCCCCCCATCACAGAGCCCCCGATCACACAGTCCCCCCATCACAGAGCCCCCAATCACACAGTCCCCCCCATCACACAGTCCCCCCATCACAGAGCCCCCAATCACACAGTCCCCCATCACAGAGCCCCCAATCACACAGTCCCCCCATCACAGAGCCCCCGATCACACAGTCCCCCCATCACACAGTCCCCCCTGTCACACAGTCCCCCCATCACACAGTCCCCCCATCACAGAGCCCCCAATCACACAGAGCCCCCATCACACAGTCCCCCATCACACAGTCCCCCCATCACACAGTCCCCCATCACAGACCCCACAATCACACAGTCCCCCCATCACAGAGCCCCCAATCACACAGTCCCCCCATCACACAGTCCCCCCTGTCACACAGTCCCCCCATCACACAGTCCCCCCATCACACAGTCCCCCCATCACAGAGCCCCCAATCACACAGAGCCCCCATCACACAGTCCCCCCTATCACACAGTCCCCCCATCACACAGTCCCCCCATCACACAGTCCCCCATCACAGACCCCACAATCACACAGTCCCCCCATCACACAGCCCCCCATCACAGAGCTCCCAATCACACAGCCCCCCATCACAGAGCCCCCAATCATACAGTCCCCCCATCACACAGTCCCTCCATCACACAGCCCCCCATCACAGAGCCCCCAATCATACAGTCCCCCTATCACAGAGCCCCCAATCACACAGTCCCCCAACACACAGTCCCCCATCACACAGTCCCTCCATCACACAGCCCCCCATCACAGAGCCCCCAATCATACAGTCCCCCTATCACAGAGCCCCCAATCACACAGTCCCCCAACACACAGTCCCCAATCACACAGTCCTCCCATCACAGAGCCCCCAATCACACAGTCCTCCCATCACAGAGCCCCCAATCACACAGTCCCCCCATCACAGAGTCCCCAATCACACAGTCCCTCCATCACACAGTCCTCCCATCACAGAGCCCCCAATCACACAGTCCTCCCATCACAGAGCCCCCAATCATACAGTCCCCCCATCACACAGTCAAAATTTGTTAAAAAATGAATTCGGAACTAAACAAATTGCACGTGTCTAATTTTTATTCAATAAGTAGTGTGGGGGGTGTGGTCCCCCCCATGCTACTAATTGAATAAAAATTAGACACGTGCAATTCGTTTATTCATTCCGAAATTTGCAAATTTTTCAATTTTAATGGAATTGGGGTGTGGGGGGGGGTGCGGTCTGACGTCACAATTACCTTCAAAAACGGACAGACTGAGAACTCCTTTGATCCCGTTCTCATCCGGCCCGATGCCGCATATATAAGTGCCTTCGTCTCCCTTCAGTAATCCAGTGATGGTGACAGTAAAAAAACTTTGCCCTCTGGAGTCAACCAGCTTAATCCGCTCCAGGAACTGGTTGGACGCGTAACCGCTGTCGGAAACGACCGTCTGTTTGCATCTCCCGGGGCGGGAGCCCTGCAGGCAGCAGAACTTGCGGCTGTATTTGTTGGCCTTGGGCGTTGGGGAATAAAAGCACTGGATGGTGACGTCCCCGTACTCCTTCCCGCTCACTTTCCGCGGACAGGCGATTTCATCGGACTCTGCGTGGAAACAGCAAATAATAGAAACGGTGAAATATCAGCTTACTGATTATTTTTTAAAGCCCAACTAGAGTAGAAAAGCCTGTCCCCCTGCCAGCATGCTGCAGAAAAGGATCCTAGTTTTCTACGTGGAGGCAGTGGTCTCTCTACAGAGGTCTGAGATGCCCCCTGCTGAGTCATAACTAGAGCCCCCCCCCCCCCCCCAATCAGAAGGGAGCATGAGCTTTGCTGGTTGGAGGGTTATAGGTTTGACTCAACAGCCACAGCTTGAGTAGAAAAGCCTCTCTCCTGCCAACACGCTGCAGAAAGGGATCCTAGCTATCCGTGTGGAAGCAGTGGTTTCTCGGCAGAGGTCTGCCATGGCCCCTGATGGGTCACAGCTGGAGCTCCCCAATCAGCAGGGAGAAGGAGCTTTGATTGGAGAACTATCGCTCTGACTCAGCAGGTGGGTGTGCCAGACCTCTGCAGAGAGACCACGGCTTTCACACAGATGTCTGCCATGCCCCCTGATGAGTCACAGCTGGAGCTCCCCAATCAGCAGGGAGAAGGGGCTTTGATTGGAGAACTCCCACTCTGACTCAGCAGGTAGGTGTGGCAGACCTCTGCAGAGAGGCCACGGCTTTCACACAGATGTCTGCCACGTCCCTGATGAGTCACAGCTGGAGCTCCCCAATCAGCAGGGAGAAGGAGCTTTGATTGGAGAACTCTCACTCTGACTCAGCAGGTGGGTGTGCCAGACCTCTGCAGAGAGACCACGGCTTTCACACAGATGTCTTCCACGCTCCCGGATGAGTCACAGCTAGAGCTCCCCAATTAGCAGGGAGAAGGAGATTTGATTGGAGAGCTCTCACTCTGACTCAGCAGGTGGGTGTGGCAGACCTCTGCAGAGAGGCCGCGGCTTTCACACAGATGTCTGCCACGTCCCTGATGAGTCACAGCTAGTGCTCCCCAATCAGCAGGGAGAAGGAGCTTTGATTGGAGAACTATCACTCTGACTCAGCAGGTGGGTGTGCCAGACCTCTGCAGAGAGACCACGGCTTTCACACAGATGTCTGCCATGCCCCCTGATGAGTCACAGCTGGAGCTCCCCAATCAGCAGAGAGAAGGAGCTTTGATTGGAGAACTCCCACTCTGACTCAGCAGGTAGGTGTGGCAGACCTCTGCAGAGAGGCCACGGTTTTCACACAAATGTCTGCCACGTCCCTGATGAGTCACAGCTGGAGCTCCCCAATCAGCAGGGAGAAGGAGCTTTGATTGGAGAACTATCGCTCTGACTCAGCAGGTGGGTGTGCCAGACCTCTGCAGAGAGACCACGGCTTTCACACAGATGTCTTCCACGTCCCTGATGAGTCACAGCTAGAGCTCCCCAATCAGCAGGGAGAAGGAGATTTGATTGGAGAGCTCTCACTCTGACTCAGCAGGTGGGTGTGGCAGACCTCTGCAGAGAGACCACTGCTTTCACACAGATGTCTGCCACGCCCCCTGATGAGTCACAGCTGGAGCTCCCCAATCAGCAGGGAGAAGGAGATTTGATTGGAGAGCTCTCACTCTGACTCAGCAGGTGGGTGTGGCAGACCTCTGCATTGAGACCACGGCTTTCACACAGATGTCTGCCACGCCCCCCGATGAGTCACAGCTGGAGCTCCCCAATCATCTGCAAAGCCTTACAGCTGGACTTCTTGAGAAAGCAGCCACAGAGTTATAGGCCTGACTCAGCAGCCACAGCCGGAGTAGAAAATTCTGTCCCCTGCCACCATGCTGCAGAGAAGGATCCTTTGCTCTGTATGTGAAAGCAGTGGTCCCTCTGCAGAGGTCTGACAAGCCCCCTACTGAGTCAGCACTAGAGCTCCCCAATCAGAAGGGAGTATGAGCTTTGCTGGTTGGAGGGTTAAAGGTTTGACTCAGCAGCCATAGCTTGAGTAGAAAAGCCTGTCCCCTGCCAGCATGCTGCAGAGAAGGACCACTTTCTGTCCATGTGGAAGCAGTGGTCTGTCTGCAGAGATCTGACATGCCCCCCACCCCCGCTGGGTCAGACCTGTAACTCACCAACCAGCAAAGCCCATGTTCCCTTCCGATTTGAGAGCTCTGACTCAGCAGGGAAAATGTCAGACCTCTGCAGAGAGCCTGCAGCTTCCCATGGAAAGCATCGGGTCCTTGTCTGCAGCATGCTGGCAGGGGACAGGCTTTTCTACTCAAGCCGTGGCTACTGAGTCACACCTATAACCCTCCTACCAGCAAGACTCATGCTCCCTTCTGATTTAAAAGCTCTATTTCCGACTCTGCAGGGGGCATGTCAGACCTCTGCAGAGAGACCACTGCTTCCACATGGAGAGCAGAGGTGTCCTTCTCTGCCGCATCCTGGCAAGGCACAGGCTTTTCTACCCATGGGGTGCCCTTGTTTTGTGGCACCTGCAATGCATTTAGCTCCTTTAAACTGAATTTGGTTGGGTTTTAAGCAGCCAGTGTTTGGATATTTGTATACATTGTATCCATTACAAAGCCCTGGAAGTTATTTTCCAGATGTTGTGTCTGATGGTTCACATCAAAAGAGGAGAAAAAAGAAACATAATAACATTCATGAATTAAGGTTTACATTTAACCCCTTGCTTACCCGGCACCTAAACCCCCTTCCTGCCCAGACCAATTTTCAGCTTTCAGCGCTCTCACACTTTGAATGACAATTACTCGGTCATACAACACTGTACACAAATGACACTTGTATCATTTTTTTCACACAAATGGAGCTTTCTTTTGGTGGTATTTATTCACCACTGGGGGGTGGGGGGGCTGTTATTTTTTGCTAAACAAACAAAAAAAGACAGAAAATTTTGAAAAAAACCAAAAAAAACATTTTTCATAGTTTGTTATAAAATTTTGCAAACAGGTAATTTTTCTCCTTCATTGATATGTGCTGATGAGGCTGCACTGATGGGCACTGATGGGCTGCACTGATGGGCACAAATAAGACGACACTGATAGGCACTGGTAACATGGCACTGATGGGCACTGATAAGACGGCACTGATGGGCCCTGATGGGTGGCATTGATGGGGGGCACTGATAGATGTCACTGATGGGCACTGATAGGTGGCACTGATGGGCACTGGTAGGTGGCACTGATGGGCATTGGTAGGTGGTATTGATAGGCAGCACTGGTGGGCTGCACTGATAGGCACAGATAAGGCGACACTGATAGGCACTGATAAGGTGGCACTGATGGGCCCTGTTGGGCTGCACTGATGGGCACTGATGGGCTGCACTGATGGGCACTGATAGGTGGCACCGATGGGCACTGATAGGCACTGATAAGGCGGCACTGATGGGCACTGATAAGACAGCACCGATGGGCCCTGTTGGGTGGCATTGATGGGTGGCACTGATAGATGTCACTGATGGGCACTGATAGATGTCACTGATGGGCACTGATAGGTGGCACTGATGGGCACTGGTAGGTGGTATTGATAGGCAGCACTGGTAATGAGGCACTTATTGGTGACATTTATAAGTGGCACTGTGGGCACTGATGGGTGGTACTGTGGGCACTGGTAGGTGGCGCTGGCGGGCACAGAAGCCTCTGCAGAGGCTCTCCACGATCAAGACTGATGTCCCTCTTACAGCCTCCAGTGATCGGCTTTTTTTTTTTTCCTCCTAACGCTACCAGTGTGAGGAGAAATAATAGCCGATTACCGACTCTGTTTACATCACATGATCAGCTGTCAGCCCATGTGGTGAGGGGTCGGGATCGACCCCAGATCTGTGATCAGCCGATTCTCATAGACTCGCTAATCACAAAGCGTGCCATGCTCGTGCCCTGCAGGGGGGGGCGCGCAGGCTGCTCGAGCGCGGGAGGACGTCTATGGACCCCCTCCCGGCAAATTAAGTCTTTCGGCTACAGCGTGGATGGGAGGTGGTTAAAATACAACAAAATTCATGCAGTCCTGAAATCTACACAGCTCTGCCACACAGCCCAGCCTTGTCTGGCCGGGCAGGAGACCTGATTTTTCTGTGTTGCAGTTCGGTAACACTTACAGGTCTTCCCCCCCCCCCCCCCCCAGGGGCCAATGACTGGGCAGTGTTAGGAGAAACAGCATAACGGATAAGCTCATCTCTATGACACTCTGCTCTCTCCTCCTCGCAGCATGCTCCTTGTTAGGACACGTCAGCGCTCCAACTGATTGGCTCCTAGTGCTGCTTCTCCTTCATCCAATCTAAGCTCTGCTGTACGAGGGGGGTGGGGGGGTCTTTAAAAGGCGGATACCAAGTCACATTCAGGTACTGCTTGCTTTAAAAAAAAATGCCACATTGTATAAATGATTACAGAGCTGCGTGAATTATTAAACTAAAAAAAGAAGATTTGTAACTGAGTTTTGTTCTAATTAAAACCTTTGGACTTCGGACCTTCCTCCTTCTTTGGCTCTGATTGCTGAATTTCAGCCATGCCTGACGGACTGGAACAGCCCCCGCCATTGTCTTCCATTCTCAGCACTTACTTTTATTTTCGATTCCGAAAAAAACTGAAACGGAAAAACTCATCCGAAGAAAAAAAAAAACAAAACTGCTACGATCTGTGGCAGGGGGCGCTATACATGAAAAGAAAAGAACCTTCCTCCTTTAACCACTTCAGCCCCCCGGGAAGATTTGCCCCCTTTTCCTGACCAGGCCATTTCTTGCCGATTCGGCGCTGCGTCGCTTTAACTGACAATTGCGCGGTCGTGCGACGCTGTACCCGAATCAAATTGACGTCCTTTTTTTTTCCCCCCCACAAATAGAGCTTTCTTTTGGTGGTATTTGATCCCCTCTGCGGTTTTTATTTTTTGCGCTTTAAACAAAAAAAGAGCGACAATTTTGAAAAATAAAAATACGATTTTTTTTTTTTTAATCATCCAACATTTTTATTTATAAAAAATGTAAAAACGAACTTCATAAAAACTGATATATCATAACTAATATCATAACCGTAGACATATGCTGCAAACATCTGCACATCAATGGATAACAGGAAGTATATGGATTGACGCGTTTCGCCCAAATAGAGGGCTTCTTCATGATCCACTTTTCAATGTTTTTGGACCATATAGCTGATAAATTATATAAACGATATATTAATTCCAAAAGATAAAAACACAATATTTTCTACAAAATAGGGGATAGATTTATGGCATTTTTATTATTTTTTTTTTTTACTACTAATGACAGCGATCTGCGATTTTTTAGTGGGGCTGTGTCATTGCGGCAGACACATCGAACACTTTTGACACTTTTTTCGAACCACTGACATTTATACAGCAATCAGAGCTAAAAAAATAGCCACTGATTACTGTATAAATGTCACCGGCAGGGAAGGGGTTAACACTAGGGGGGGCGATCAAGGGGTTAAGTGTTCTCTAGGGAGGTGTTCTAACTGTGGGGGGGGGGGGGGATGACTGGATGAGGAGAGAGATCGCTGTTCCTGATTACTAGGAACAGCAGATCTCTCTCTCTACTTCCCTGACAGAAAGGGGATTTGTCTGTTTACATTGACAGATCTCTGTTCTGTCTCAGTGAGGAGCGATCCCGGGGGTCCGGCGGACATCGTGACCACCGGCCACGCGCATCGGCTCTGGTGCCATACCGTGTGCGCCCCCCTAGAGCTTTTAAAGCGGCCAATTCGCCCCGGAAAGAGAGCCAACCTGCCGCAGTATAATGACAGCAGCTGATTGGCAAGCCCACATCATTAAAAAAACGATCAATAAATGGTGTTTTCCATGCTGTTCATACTAGCTCAGTCACTATGAGATTCCTTTTCTGTATTCTGCAACAAAAACCTGGTTGATCCTTTTGCTCTCTATCTCCCCCTTCTGTCCATATCCCCAATGCAGCTAGGGATTTTGCAGAGTAGTGTTGGCAGCTCTGCACATGCTCAGTTTTCAGTGAGTTTCTATACTGAGCATTTCCTCCCTATAAGATCTGAGCAGCCCATGTGACTATAGAGTCACACATGTGGGCGTATACACAGTGGTAAATGACAGCCCACTCCCTCCTCCTCCACGCCTGCTAACCAGCGAAACACAATGGGGGTGGGATATTACATGTAGATTAATGGAGGCTTCACCTCCCTCTTATTCTTAGACACAGGCTGGAGGGGGGCGACCAGCAGAAATCTGACCACGCCATGTTTCTGCCAAAAAATAATAAAGATTTAATTTCAGATATTCATTTATATTGCAATTTAAAACAGTTTATTGATATTAATTATTTATTTTTACTCTGTATTCCAAAGCCTGATCAGCAGCAGAGTACTAGAAGCTCCTCCTGCTTTTGTTTCCCTGCAGACAGGCTGGGAGGGAGCCGGGTCATGTGACCACTGGATATCGATTAGGAAAAAGGGACTTAGATTTATTTATTTTTTTTATTTAGGCACCGGGGCTTTAAAAAGTTCTCAATGTCCGGGGGCAGGAAGGATCGACGATCATGTGACCCCTGTGATTGGCTGTCTTAGTGGTCCCATGATTGAGAGCTAGTCCCACCAGATAGTTAGTGGGGGGGACTGAGAGCTGTCTTTGCTGGGAGTGCGCTCTCAATAAAGAAACATCAGCCACCCAGTGACACATATGTGCGCCCCCCCCCCCTTGCCGCTGTATATATGTGTTACGTAGACAGAAACAGGTTACAGAAAAAAGATAACATTTTAGCCTCCATGACTAAGCCGTTAGGGTGGGACGAAACGCGTCAGTGCATGGCCTGGACGGAGCCAGGCTGAAGACGCTTTCATTTACATTACACTCTGGTCTTGTTGTTGGGTGGCGATTGGATCTTTCTCATTTTTAGATATGCAAATCAATTTTAGAGTTGTTATGGTCAAGTTGACGCAAAAAGACGCTGATAAATTTGGCCTGCACTTGGTCACAAAAGAGTTAAGCTAATGTAGCGGGGGCACATTTTTGATGTAACTTAATGTTAATGTTATATCTTATCCTCTGGCGCCATCTAGCGGCCAAAGTGCAAAAGGACTGAATCTTTATTTTCTTTTCACTTTTCAAGTTGACCTGGAAGTTTTTGTTTGTTTATATCTGGACATTAATTTGACCTGCCCACAATGCACAGTGACTCCCATGATCCTTGGGGAGCAGAACTGCATTGTGGGAAGCTTATAAAAAGGCTGGGAGTGGCCATCTTAGCTCTGTTGGAGACGCATGGCCAGCCTGGGAGGATCTGTGTGAGGTCCCCAGCCCAGTGCGGCCTACCCTGTGCGGAGCGGAACAGCAGGTAGCGATCCGGCCTTACATCACTGCGTGCTGGAGCAGCAGTGTGATCGTTCCAGAGACCCTTGAAGGAGGTAACCGAGGACTCCCGGTCGTCTGTGAAGTGGAACAGCGTGACGGCGTGGCCGCAGCGAACGAACTGAGATACAGCGGAGAAAGAACCCTGCACATCAGAGCGGAGTCTCCTGACAGCATTGTCCTGGTTGGGTGAGAGGGCTGAGGCCCACAAGTTTCTTTGACGCACTTTCATACATCAGTTTACACAAGACAGAGTTGCTGGGACCCGTAGTCCCACAAGCAAAGCCAAGAGGATTCAATACTAAGTCACTGCATCAAAGTTAGTTATAGCTCTGCTGCATCAGGACTTTGCTTTATATATCAGGTTACTTTGTTAAGGAATCATTAGCCATTGGATTACAAAATTACCTTATTGCTAGCAAAGGAAAAGAAGATAAAGGAAGACTGTTAAGTAACACATAAGGCCTTGGGTTATTTTATTATATCAGGGTGGTGTGATATTACCGGAGGGAGCTCCCTAGTGTTGTATTATACTTGATCAAAGTTAGTTATAGCTTCTCTGCATCAGGACTTTGCTTTATATATCAGGTTACTTTGTTAAGGAATCATTAACCCTTGAATTACAAAATGACCTTGTTGCTAGCAGAAGAAAAGAAGATAAAGAAGGACTGTTAAGTAACACATAAGGCCTTGGGTTATTTTATTATATCAGGGGGTGTGATATTACCAGAGGGAGCTCCCTAGTGTTGTATTATACTTGATCAAAGTTAGTCATTTGATTTAGTACAGCGCGCAGGAAATAGGACAGTGTTTAGAGTGAGATACACTCACTCTGACGGTATCCTATTTACTTTATTATACCACACTTATATTATTTCAGACATTATACTCCTGTATTGTACCTTTGTAAAGTTTAGTTGTCTGTCAGACTATGTTGGTCTGACAGTACAACCATTGTAGTTTAACCCTTCTAATACAACTACAGTAAATACGGTTATTATTTAAGTACAACTGTGTGAGCGTTGTTTTACTCTTCATCACCAGCCAAGAGGAGGGTAAGGAAACTACAGACAGGTATATTATATTGAGTATTGTGAACTTGTCTTTGTGATTTCTGTTTGATTGCACACTATTACACCACAGCTTCGTCAGGGGGACTGAGATATTCAAGGGGGTATAAAGCAGAGTACAGGCCCAAAATAAATCAGCAGCTCCTTCGGGGGTCAGTGCTACACTAATATTTTTTTCTTCTTTTACTATATGTACACAGTTTTATAGCTTACGAGTAAGCATTAATTACAAAGCAATCGATTCCCAGAGCACCCTGGTATAGTTAAAAAAACAAAAACAAAATATGGTTGGTAGTACCCAGCAAGGCGCCTCCATCCCCATTGTACATACAAATTCAGAACTCCCGAAATGCGTTGGGTCACCATAGATCACCATAGATTGAGTCCAAGTGATAGGACCTTGTTGGGGTCTGGAGTGCACCACAAGGTAGTGGACCCTACGGCTGATTGCTGCGGATGGAGCTCTAGGTGATACAGGAGAGCAGGTACTCTGTAGCACCAACATGGATCACACTGGGAGCTAGAGCATGAGATTTCCCAGGGCGCAGAATCTAAGAGCCAGCGGGTGTTCACCAGAGGCCCCTAGTGGTGGGGATGGATTTAGCTGCAGTCTGGCTCCAGGTCCCAACCCCTATGGCCTCCCAGCTCACGCTCACGATAGACTACAGGAAGGTAGAGAGGAAGTAGCAGATTGCAACAACAAAGGATAGTCAGGAGATAGCCAAAGGTCAGGGCAACAAGCAGGTAAGGATAGTCAGGAGATAGCCAAAGGTCGGGGCAACAAGCAGGTAAGGATAGTCAGGAAATAGCCAAAGGTCGGGGCAACTAGCAGGTAAGGATAGTTAAGAACAAGCCAAGATCGGTAACTGGAATCAGACGTAGAACACACAGCAAGTTGCACATGGAAGCCAAATACACAATATTGATCAGCAGGGCTGGCTTGCAATGCACAGGTTAATATAGAGTTCCCTGATAAGGGCTGGGGTGGAGCCATGCTTTGAGGAGAGATTACTTAAGCAGCCAGGTGAGAATGGCTGGGCTCTTAAGCTGAACACATGGAGAGGTAAGCTGACAGACAAACATTACTGCATATCCATGACAACACCTTTCTCCGATGTTTGTATATCGGAGATATATGGCATTTTTAAGGTGCATATTAAATCAATAGAAAAATCAATAGAAAAAATAATTAAAAAGTGTACATTTTATTAATACCATAAAAATAACGTAATTGCATTAGAGAAGACTCATACAGTACAGTCCTTAAAAGTACAGCACGATGGTGTGGTTCCCAACATGTTTCGCTCTACAATGGGGCTTCCTCAGAGGACGGTGTCCAAATGAATATCAGAGCCCTCCCAAGATATATTGCAATTGATAATGGTTCAGGGGGTCAGGCACACCATCATGCTGTACCTTTAAGGACTGTACTGTAGGAGTCTTCTCTGCAAAACTCTGCATTTGTACGTACAATGGGGATAGAGGTGCCTCGCAGGGTACTACCAACCCCATATTTTGTTTTTTTTTTATAGCAATTATTAGGTGGAAGACACCTGCTGCCCACTTTTGGTTGGCTGTACCCGACATTCCAGTCCTAGAACATTATTATATTCATGTCTGCTTTGCATTATGTGGAATTGCTCACTTTCAGGTGTGCTGCGTGTCTTGTCCCCCCCCCTCCCCCCCGGTGGCTGAGACGGTCTTTTTCCCAGGTGATGCCGATCCATCATGCATTGTCCCCGCTCGTCCCATCCTGGATGGGCGGCGCCAGTGAGATGCATCAGCTTTGAGGCACATAGCACTGGCCTAGCCAACATGTCGCGGCTTCCGGATCACGTGATTACTGTCACGTGACTCGCACTCCTGCGTTGTCCTTTCCCCTACTACGACCAGGGCTGGTGGGGTTCATTTTTAGTCCCACCTGCCCCCTGGGTGTCGTCCACCCAGTGTTGGGAGGGCTCCTGTGATGGGCCTGTGGGGCTATAAACAGCAGGGCTAAGACACTGGACATGTGCAATTCGTTTCGTCCCAAATTCGTTTTTTTTTTTTTTACAAATTTTCGACAAATTCGTTAATTCGTAAATATCTGAATTAACGAAAACCCGTTTAACAAATTTTTCCGAATATACGAAAATTCGTAAATTCAAAAGTTCGAAAATTTTAAAATTCGGAAATTAGAAAATTTGAAAACCCAAAAAAAATTCAAAAATCTGAAATAATAATTAACTAAAAGTAACTTAACTATTACTAACTATTAAATTATAGGTATTGGAATTTCCTTTCAAATTTGTCTGCTAGTGAATGTAACGAATACGAAATTTTCCAAAATTATGAAGCATCCGAAATAACGAATGCCGCATCTAAAAGAATGGAACGTAAGGAATTAATAATAATAAATAACAATAATAATAATAAAAAACATTTTATTATTATTATTATTATTGTTATTTATTAATTCATTCCATCCCATTTTTTAGATACGGCATTCGTTATTTCGGATAATTCGTAACTTCAGATAAATTCGTATTCGTTACGTTCACTAACAGACAAATTTGAAAGGAAATTCCAATACCTATAATTTAATAGTCAGTTATTAGTTAGTCAGTTAGTTATTCTTTCGATTTTTCAGATTTTCTTTCTTATTTTAGGTTTTTCGTATTTTCGAATTGACAAATTTACAAATTTACGAAGGTTCACCTTCCAGCAGGACAACGACCCTAAACATACAGCCAGAGCTACAATGGAATGTTTTAGATCAAAGCATATTCATGTGTTAGAATGGCCCAGTCACAGTCCAAACCTAAATCACATTGAGAATCTGTGGCAAGACTTGAAAATTGCTGATCACAGACGCTCTCCATCCAATCTGACAGAGCTTGAGATATTTTGCAAAGAAGAATGGGCAGAAATGTCCCTCTCTAGATGTTCAAAGCTGGTAGAGACATCCCCCAAAAAGACTTGTAGAGAAAGGGGGTTCTACAAAGTATTGACTCCGGGGGGCGTCATACAAATGCCCCCCCACACTTTTCACATATTTATTTGTATCATTTATCATTTTCCTTCCACTTCGCAATTATGTGCCACTTTGTGTTGGTCTATCACATAAAATCCCAATAAAATACATTTAAGTTTTTGGTTGTAACATGACAAAATGTAGGAAATTTCAAGGGGTATGAATACTTTTTTCAAGGCACCGTATAGGAAAAACCAAGCAGAGAAGACGGCTTCTAAGTGCAGAAATAGAACACTTTAATGACAAGGAAGGTTTAAAAACACTTACAAGATGGAAGTGAAAAACCGGCACATAAATGAATCCATAACGTCCAGCGGGATGCCTCCTGGGAGTCAAGACAGCTGCAGGTGGAAGTTCCAGCCCACCAGTGGTGGGAAACACTGTCTCTCTGATCCAAGTCGGAGGGCAGTGCTGTCCGGACCAGCATGGAATCCAGGCAACCGGAAGTGACGTCAGAGTGGGTGGTACATGTTTCGGGGGCATGCCCTTCGCTCCTTCTTCAAACCAATTTGGTCGGCTGGAACTTCCACCTGCAGCTGTCTTTACTCCCAGGAGGCATCCCGCTGGACATTATGGATTCATTGATATGCCTGTTTTTCACTTCCATCTTGTAACCCTTCCTCGTCATTAAAGGGTTTTATTACTGCACTTAGAAGCGCCTTCTTCTCTGCTTTGTTTCATCATAGATGCTATGACACACTTATCATGGACTACTTGATCACTGTATGTAACCAGATGTTATGGATCTGTATATTTGGGCCAACTGTTTGGCATTAGGACACTTTTCTCCATTGTTAATACTGGCATGTACTCAATAAACCTGTACTATGTTTTTATTACTGGCTGTGTGGCGCTTCATCTAAAGTCCCAATGGGCCAAAACTCTGCATTTGTGGGATAGGTCAAAAGACAACAGCTGACTGCAACTCTTGAGGGTGCCTTTGTCTGATTGAAACCTCAGATGCCACCATCCAGCAGGGGAGAAGTTACTGCTCTGATTTATTCGTTGGATCGTCTAGATTTTACTTTGAGCTTGAGCGAAGATGGATCGACCTCAGTACAACCAGCTTGCCCATGAATGGATCGAATCTCGGCCAGTCCCTGCTGAACTGGCCGACATTCGATCCATCTATGGGCAGGCTGGTTGCACCCAAGTCCATCCAATCTCAGTCGGTCCCTGTTGAACCGTCCAATATTTGATCCATCTACGGCCGGCTTTGAGGTCAACTATGGTGGCACCTAGTGGCCACAGTGGGGAGCTACACCAGGCATTCCTATGCCCCTACGCTGCAGTCACATTCAACTGGGCCTGTTCTTTAATGTTGAAGACATTTTTCAGGTTATCAAAGTGGCAGTTCTAAATAGGGTCAGAAACAGACTCCATCATTTACAGCCACGTGGGTACCTTCCTCCATTCGCTATCAGTCAAGGCAGATGTTGATAGTCCACCAATGTAATGAGAGGTGGGAAAGTATGTGAACACATTAGATTTAGAGAACACAGTGATTTGGCAAACTTTCACACCCCTCATCATGATCCTGGACACCGAAGGTCTGCCTAATAAAGTGTCCATTGAGCCTATCATGTCACATTTTTCCAGTAGCAGTACCAACAATAACCTTCCACTTGCCAATTTTGGGAAATATTTTGAGAATTGTGGGCTTGAGCAACAGTACACCCATCACTTGCAACACTTCCCGATGAAACGTTCCATTTTAGTTATTTTAGGCAACTCACCAGCTCCGGGGATCAATACGATGTAAATCAAACCCAACAAAAACACTGGGTTATTCATGGCGACCCAGAAGGAGGATCCAGGAATTGGTTCTCTGTTTTTCCACTTCTTATGAAATCTGAGAAGAACAATGAAAAGATTTATAAACCAAGGGGAAATTCTAGAATAAGATCTTTGAGCACGGTGAAGGAACTGGCAAAATTGGCGTGGCATCCATCCATCTCATCAATATAAAATAGAGCAAAAGGGAAGAAGACGTTTCCAAAATTAAAGGAGAACATTTACCAAAACTGACCATGATTGCTCAAGCTGCAATAGAATTTAGGGAACCTTAAAGTGAGCTTCAGGCATGCCAAAGCAGCCTTTCAACCATAGTTGCACAACCTGTGGCCCTCCAGCTGTTACGGAACTACAAGATATAAGACATTGCAAGGCTGCCAGTTACAAGCATGACTCCCAAAGACAGAGGCACGATGGGACCTGCAACAGCAGGATTGCCACAGGTTGAGCACCCATGCTTTAAACCAATGTAAGACAACGTAAGACATTAAAGCATGGCTTAAGACCCAGAACTATGGGAGGTGTGCCCCAAAAAAGGCAAGGAAAGGACAAGGACTAGTTACTGGTGTTCAGTGTGGGGTGCATGTAGACAGGTGCAGTCTGCTTCCTCCACTGTAGGTGGCGCCCCGCAGCCTGGAGAGGAAGTCAGGGAAACGCGGTTTCTCTATGGTTTCGTGGTTCCTGGAGACAACTTTCTGATTGGCTGTGCTGCAATCCAGGTGACCCTAGGCAGCCATCTTTGGTCAGCAGAGTATTTTTAAGGCCCTACTCTCCAGCTTTTGGCACGCATTTGCGAGTGGGTAGTGTAGGGACACTTTGCTGACATGTGCAGATTATGGCTGGAGTACAGCCAGAGTTACTCAATTAGGACGGAGAAGAGGTTGGGTTCCAATCGATGTTCTTTAAAGGGAACAGAAGACCCCATAACCTATAAATAACATAAATATATAAGTCCTCAGAAACCAGGTAAGGATACGCCTCCGAGGAGTATGGCCAGAGTTACTTAATTAAGACAGAGAACAAGTTGGGTTCTAATCTATGTTCTTTAAAGGGACCCCATGACCTATAAATAACATAAATATATAATTCCTCAGAAACCAGGTAAGGATACGCCCCCGAGGAGTATGGCCAGAGTTACCCAATTAGGATGGAGAAGAAGTTGGTTTATAATCTATGTTTTTTAAAGGGAACAGCAAACCCTATAACCTAAAAGTAACATAAATAAATAAGCACCCAGAAACACCCCCAGGGAGTAAAGTCTGGAGTACGGCCATAGTTACTCAGGACATAGAAGAAGTTGGGGTTCTAATCTACTGTATGTTCTTCAAAGGGAACAGAAGAGCCCATTACCTTTAAATAACATAAATAAAGTCCTCAGAAACCAGGTAAGGATACACCCACGAGGAGTATGGCCAGAGTTACTCAATTAGGATGGAGAAGAAGTTGGGTTCTAATCTATGTTCTTTAAAGGGAACAGCAGACCCCATAACCTAAAAAATAACACAAAGTTCTCAGAAACCAGGTAAGGTTACACCCCCAGGGAGTACAGCCTGGAGTACGGCCAGAGTTACTCAATTAGGATGGAGAAGAAGAAGTTGGGTTCTAATCTATGTTCTTTAAAGGGAACAGCAGACCCCATAACCTATTAATAATATAAAGGCTTCAGAAACCAGGTAAGGTTACGCCCCCGAGGATCTCTACATTTCCAGCCCTGGTGAGAAAACCATGCTTGGAAATTGGCATCTTCTGAACGCGAAGCATGAAAACCTTATCTTTCTTTCAGACGCTTAGCTTATCGGCTTCCTATTTAATTTGCTGCATGTTCAAACAGAATTCTGATGAAATAGGCAGATTGCGATAGAACTTTAATCATGAAGCAATGAGGCAGATAAATGGAATTAGCGAGCTAAATATTTACTCCCGGAAACATCTCAAGGATTGTTTGAGTCTTTTATATTAGAGTCTGCAGAACTGGTGCCAAGAGAACAAAGCAAATACGTGTGGAGAGGTGTATTTTGTCTTTGGCCGGGTATTTCCCGGGAACAGTTTACTTCCTTGTACAATGCCCAGGTATTCATATTAAAATATTATCTGACATAGGCAAGATCAGGTTCAACAATAGGTGAAACAAGATAGAATAGATAGAACACCACCACATTTATCCTTCCTACCTTCACTGTATACTATCATAAGTTTATGTAATATCTTCTATATTATATCTCATATACAGCAGACACTCGGCAAGCACTGAGCTTTATCACTTGATTGATTACATTACCATAAACGTTGTATTCTCAGTCTATATACATAGCTTGCTATCATTCTGGCCTCCAAATGCATTGGATTTCTTCTTTAGTCTCCCCCTTGAGCTCTCATTGGGAGGGCAATTTTCAGCGGGAAAGTGTTGTGCGCAGTCCTGGCACCTCCATCAATTATTTTGATGCTGGCTGCTTGGGGATATACTGTCACTGAGGGGTGGTGTAGTGTTCCTAGTGGGGGATCTATTGTTGCTACAGGGTCTTTTGTTTCTGGGGGTATCTGCTTTTGTGGGGGGGGGTCTATTGTTGCTGGTGGGGGTCTATTGTTGCTGGCTGCTGTGGCATCTATCGTTGCTGGTGGGGGATTTATTGTTGTTGGGGGGGTCTATTGTTGCTGATGGGGGGTCTATTGTTGTTGGAGGGATCTATTGTTGCTGGCGGAGGACCTATTTTTCTGGGGGGGTGTAATCTTTGGGGGAGGTCTATTGTTGCTTACTGCTGGAGGCTCTATTGATGTTAGCTGCTAGGGGATCACTTCAGGCTGGTCCCCTTTGCAGGTTTAGCTACGGTATGTAAACAATAAATTTAAAAAACATATTTAAAAAAATATATTTATTTATATTTTTTATACTTTTTATATTTATTTTCTATATTTGTATTATTATTTTTCCAGGAGCAAGAGGTGTAGCTATGTAAACATAAATATAAATACAGATTTAAAAAAATATATATATTATTTTTTTTTTAAATATTTTATTTCTTATAGGTATAGCTAAGTAAACAATAAATATAAATACTGATTTTTAAAAAATATATATTATTTATTTATTTTTAAAATATTTTATTTCTTATAGGTATAGCTATGTAAACAATAAAAATAAATACAGATTTTTTAAAAATATATATTATTTATTTATTTTTTAAATATTTTATTTCTTATAGGTATAGCTATGTAAACAATAAATATAAATACAATTTTTTTAAAAAATATATTATTTATTTATTTTTTATATATTTCATTCCTTATATATATATTTTTTTTTTCACGGAGTAAGAGTTATCTTTGTGGTGCAGGTTTTTTTTTTTTTTTTTTTTTTTAATATAGCTCTGTAAAACATTACAAATAAGTGCCAATACTGTTTAAAATCCAGTAATACTCTGTCTCACCCTGCTCTGCACATGCTCACTTTTTATACTCCGTTTTTGGCATTTTTCCAGCATTGTGCTGAAAAATCACAGACCCTAGAGGCCGATCTGCTGACAGATTTCCCGCTGCTCAGGGGCTCTGGGCTTCGGCAAAATGGCAGCCTCCAGCAAGAAGAAACAGGAGCAATGCTGGAGGCAATTTACAGCACACACTAGTTTTGGTGGCAGAATTATTAAACGCGGAATGTATGTTCCTGGCTAAAGAAAATTATTTTTTAATCAAGTTGTTATGAGTAAAGTTCCGCTTTAATGCCTATTAATTTTATCTAGAAATGTTGGGAGTTCTGCGTTAACAATTCCCTACTCAAAATTTGTAAAAAAAAAAGTTTTGGTTGTGCGCAGATCTTTAATCTTCTCAGAGGAAAATGTTTTAAGTGCTCTACAAATGTGTAAAATAATAAATAACAGTCTATCGTTTCTGCAGCTATGTTTGATCTGCAAGTAGTGGCATGCCTATTTTTGACTATTCAATGATTATGAATTGCGTACCTTCCCCACCCGGAAACTCCCTTTAAACATGACTTCAGATAAGTTCCTTCCAGCTCTGTAGCTGGATATGGAGAAGGGATAAGACTTCACCGAACTAGCATTCCATAGACTGCATCTGTCAGCCGGTTTGTATAGACACAGTCCGTGTACACCGTACTATCCCCCATACGCAGCCATGGAAAATTCCACCGAGCTCATTACTATGAATGGGCACCAGTAGGACCTACCTGGGATTATCCAACAGGGCAGATTGTGTCAATGTTCTCCTGATGCCCTTGCACATCCTACATGACGAGGCTGGAGGCTGAATCGAGGTAAGTGATTCGTTTTATTGTAACTCCATATTCATATCCAATGTTCAAAGATGGTTTGTATCTGAAGACTTTTGCCATTAAAGGGTCAGTCCACCCAAAATCGATATTTTAGTTCTTGGTAGATAGAGAGCTCAACTCAACTGGTGAGATTTCAGAAATGAGTTTTCAGGTCTGTACACCTGTTGAACCCATCATGAGGGCCCCCCCACCATCCCTGCACTGAGTTTCCAGGTCTGTACAGCTGCTGTGGCCATTATGATGGGCTCTCATCCTTCACGTACTGGATTCCTGGGTCTGTACATCTGCTGTGCCTATTATTGGAGGCTCCTGCCATCCCTGAACTGAGTTTCCAGGTTTATACACCTGCTGAGCCCATTATGAGGGACCCTCATCATCCCTGTGCTGAGTTCTCAGGTCTATACACCTGCTGTGGCTATTATGATGTGCTGCCATCCTTCCTGCTGTGGATTGCTGGGTCTCTACACCTGCTGTACCCATGAGGGGTTCCCATCATTCCTGCACTGAGTGCCCAGGTCTGTACACTTTCCGTGCCCATTATGAGGGGTTCCCACCATCCCTTTGCTGAGTTCCTGGGTCTTTACACCTGCTGTGGCCATTATGAGGGATTCCCACCATCCTTGTGGTGAGTTCCTGGGTATGTATACCTGCCTTGCCCATTATGGGGGATTCCCACCATTCCTGTGCTGAGTTCCTGGGTCTTTACACCTGCTGTGGCCATTATGAGGGATTCCCACCATCCTTGTGGTGAGTTCCTGGGTATGTATACCTGCCTTGCCCATTATGAGGGGTTCCCACCATTCCTGTGCTGAGTTCCTGGGTCTTTACACCTGCCATGGCCATTATGAGGGATTCGCACCATCCCTGTGCTGAGTTCCTGGGTCTTTACACCTGCCAAGGCCATTATGATGGGCTCACATCCTTCGTGCACTGGATTCCTGGGTCTGTGCACCTGCTGTACCCATAAGTGGTTCCCATTACCCATTATTCCTGCACTGAGTTCCCAGGTCTGTATACCTGCTGTGCCCATTGTGAGGGGTTTTCACAATCCCTGTGCTGAGTTCCCATTATGAGGGTCTCCCGGTCCTGCTGGATTTTTTTAATAGAGTTTATATTATGGAGAATATAAGAGGGAGATCTGGAACTCACAATGATGGATGGGAACGCTCACAATTCCCAGTTGGGCAAGAAAAGGGATTGTAGCAGCGAGATTGCACTGTTGAAGCATCCAAGATGTATAAGAAACCAGGGAATGACTAAGCTGACCAGGCTCAACACATGACTATAGGATCACTTTTGGGTAGACTAACCTTTAGGAATTGTATTTCTGAGGATACTGCCTTTCAGTCAAATATACTCTCTATTTAATGAGATCCCTTCCTTAATGGTTACATGTGTGCATGTCCATAGAGCCTCACGTATATGTTCCAACACCAGGGCTATGAAGGCTTTTTGGCTACTTAAGCCAGTTGTATGCACTTGAGGTGCCGACCATTGGCTGCCCGATAAAAGGCAAGTAGCTCAGGTCATGGTAAGTTGGCGGACATTTCCCAGGGCTCAAATGACAAGGTGCTCCTAATCAAGGGCTATCAAGTTTTCCTCTAAATGGCCCAGGGAGGATTTTAAGGTGCAGTTGTGGTATTTTGAGGCGCAATGGCTGGAGAAGAAACCCAAGTGGGACTTAGAGCACTCAAACCAGTTGTAGGCACTTGAAGTGGTGACCATTGGCTGCCTGATAAAAGACAAGTAGGTCAGGTCCTGGTAAGGGGACAGACATTGCCCAGGGCTCAAAGTACAAGATGCTCTTTATCAAGGGGTATCACGTTTCCCCTTAAATGGCCCAGGGAAGATTTTAAGGTGCAATGCCTAGAAGACAAACCGCAAGGCACTTAAAGAGCACAGGAACTAAAGGTAGTGGAAAGAAACATGGCAGTAAGCTAAGAACAAGTACAAAGGGATAGAGAGGAGAAAAAAAACTACAAGAGAAGGGAAGGAACGTTGGTTAAATGAGCATCACTTGATTGGAGTTTCAGTTGATGGAGCATCAGTTCATGGAGCAACAGTTGATAAAGAATTGGTTTTTAGAACGTGGGTTAGCAGAGCATAGCTTAAAGAAGCGTTGGTTGACAGAGCATAGGTTGATAGAGCACCAGCTGATGGCACATCAGTTGCTGAAGCATCCATTGATGGAGCCATGGATGGCCTTCAGTTGATGCCTGGACTAGAAGGAGGAAAGAAAGACAGCAGTGAGCTAAGGGCAAGGAGAAAGGGATTGATAGAAACAGAAATAGACCAAAATCAGAGGGATGGAGCATCGGTTGATGGAACATCATTTATAGTATAACTAAAGGCAAAACTTTTTTTTTTTTAGTTTTGAATGGAATGTACAGGGATTAGACGCATTTCAGTTTGTATTGCCATCTGTGCCCCTGTTAGGGAGATTCACCCTCTTTATTTATCCTGTTTACCATTATTATCGAAAGTAAAAGAAAATCCCAAATTTTGAGTTTTCCCCGGAAAGGTAATAGAGGGGAAATTTTCCAATGGGGGGCACTAGTTTTGATAATCTGGGGGTCCCCTAAGAAAATCCCTTAATTTGCAGGTATTTTTTCTCACTTCCTGTTTTGGCTACAGGACAAAAAGTGAAGGTACATCTCTCCAATGGGACACAGATGGCAAAAAATAAACTGATAGGAGTTATAACCCTCCCTTACTCCATTCAAAATGAGAAAAAAAAGTTTTGCCTACAGTTCTGCTATAATTGGAGCTTCAGTTGATGAAGCATTAGTTGATGGAGCAACAGTTAATATATTATTTGAACGTAGGTTGCCAGAACATAGGTTAAAAGAGTGAACATAGGTTGTTAGAGCATCAGTTGATGTCAGATCAGTTGCTGGTACTTTAGTTGATATCAGATCACTTGATGGACCCGTTGATGTCCTTCAGTTGATGAACTGTCGATTAATGGAGGGTAAGAGGGAAGAAAGACAGCAGGGAGCTAAGAATAAGAGAAAGGGATGGATTGAAGGAGAAAGAGACCAGAAAAGGAGGGATTGAACATTGGTTGATGGAGCATCCCTTATCCGGAGCTTCAGTTGATGAAGCCTCAGTTGGTGGAGCAACAGCTGATGTAGAATTGGTTATTGGAATGCGTGTTGCTGGAGCATTGGTTATTGGAGTGTCGATTGACAGAACATAGGTTGGTAGAGCGTCAGTTGATGTCAGATCAGTTGCTGGAGCATCAGTTGATAAACCCGTTGATGGCCTTCAGTTGATGGGCTTTCGATTGATGGAAATTAGGAGGAAAGAAAGACATAGTAAGCTAAGGACAGGGAGAAAGGGATAGATAGAAGGAGAAAGAGACCAAAATGGGAGGGATGGAGCATTGGTTGATGGAGTGCCACTTAATTGAAAGCTTCAGTTGATAAAGCATCAATTGGTGGAGCAACAGTGGATGTGAAAAATTGGTTATTGGAATGCGGGTTAATGGGCTGTTGGTTGACAGAGCATAGTTTGGTAGCGCGTCAGTTGATGTTAGATCAGTTGCTGGAGCATCGGTTGCTGGACCCATTGATGGCCTTCAGTTGATAGACTCTCAATTGATGAAGAGTAGGAGGAAAGAAAGACAGCAAGGAGCTTAGAATGAGGAGAAACGGATGGATTGAAGAAGAAAGAGACCAGAATGGGAGGGATGTAGCATTGGAATGTCACTTAATTGGAGCTTCAGTTGATGAAGCATCAGTTGGTGGAGCAACAATTGATGTAGAATTAGTTATTGGAATGTGTGATGGTTGACAGGGCATAGGTTGGTAGAGCGTCAGTTGATGTTAGATCAGTTGCTGGAGCATCAGTTGATGAACCCATTGAAGGCTTAGGAGGAAAGAAATACAGCAGTGAGCTAAGGATGAGGATAAAAAGATTGATAAAAGCAGAAGGAGACAAAAATGGTAGGGATGGAACACTGGTTGATGTAGCGTTACCTGATTAAGCATCAGTTATTAGAGCATCGGTTGATGAAATGTTGGTTTGGTAGAGTATCGGTTGATAGGGTTTTGGTTGTTGGAAGGTCAGTTGATAGAGTATCCCATGATACAGAGTTGGTCGATGTAGTAGCACCAGTTCCAGTTGGAAGAAACAACATACCCCTAGGTGTTGTAGAAGAGAAGTGGATCCAAGTGGCATCAAGCAGGACAAGTATTTTAGGTAAGACCACATGGAATGTTGTAGGCCCAACTCTGAGCAATTATAAAAAAGGAGCTCAGTCAGTGTTTAAAAAAAATAAAATAGGCAGCTTTGGCTGCAATGTTCACCTTTTCCCCAACACTATCCCCTGCAGTACCTCTTCTCAGCCGCAAGATGTCTTCAGGGGTGATTGACACCCAGCCAGGACATATTGACAGTGAAGAAAGTCAAGGACCCTCCCCTGAAGAGCACCCTGCACTCACAGCATAAATATGCAGAGAGTGGTGCTGGTGTCATCATGGCTGCTCTCTGAATCATTGAGGACCGCCCATGGCCATGAGAAGACCTGAAGAGGACCCTGTACGTCACATGAAAAAAAGATAAGTGTGAATAACAAAGTGTGGTTGTGTGGGGGGGAATGGGGGCTGAGTTCGGTGTTAGTATTTTTATATAACATTTCTCATTTTCATATGCTTGCTGTACCATATTTCCTTTAACACAGAGAAAAAAAAAAGATGCTCCCTCTGGAGGTTATCTGCATAGTACAGCAATGAATTAGCCTGTCTGCTCAGCAACTGCTGAGCTAAAATCTCCATCACGCAGAAAATTAATTGTTTCCAATCAGTCATACATGACTGGTAGGCTTCCATTGAGCAAGAAGAATAGTAAAGTACTATCACCGTTCAGGAGTATATGTCATGTATGGCTGCTTCCCACATTACAAACTACATTGATTTCCCCTTTAAGGCCACCGTTCCCCATGTTTTCGCTTCGGCACCAACCTTTGAAGCTCTGGCACCAATCTAGCCGATCCTGTTTGCCAGAAGGCCGGGAAGATAAATTTGCATTGGCACAATCTGGTTCCTGGTTACACTGTGACTTTGGACAATGTTGATATAGAGGCGCCAAGAAGGTTAAAGTAAACATCTTTATGGCTTGTCCTCATAACTCTGGCTATTTCTTCTTTGCAGTGTGTTCTCAAAATAAAAGTGTTGGATAGCTGGAAAAAATGAGGGGGATCGGGTCAGTTTCCTGTGATCTGATTGGCTGGTTACGGTATATGCACCCAGTTTTGAAAATTAGCTGCTTGTGGATCTCCCTTTTAAAAATGCTATTTGCCTGGCCTTGTCTATCCGCAATACTCTCTTGACCTTCAAGGAATAGGCAGGAAGTTCTTATAGAAGTCTTCTGCTTACGTGTCCCAGCTCTGGTTCCCTGAGAGTAATAGAGCCCATTTACACCAGCGGGAGTAGGGCTTCTCCTTTCGCCATCCAGTCACAGATTGTGGGAGGGTCCAATGCAACCTGGGCTCAGTGGAAGTGGGTTGAATGATGCTGACCATCAGACTGAGAACATCTTGTGGCGTGAAAAGAATACTACAGGGGATATCTCTGGATGAAAGATAAATGTTTTGCAGCAAAAGTTGTTTTTGTTATTTTATCTTTTAATGGGCTATTTATGTTTTCTTGTTATTGGCTGATGTTCTTTTTAACCACCAGGCAAAACCTTTTCCTTTTATTGAACTTCTGTCTGCTGTCAGAGACTGCAAACATGCTACAAGAGATGGTCAGAGAGTATGAGCATGCTACAAGAGATGGTCAGAGAGTATGAGCATGCTACAAGAGATGATCAGAGAATACGGACATTCATGGTACAAGAGATGGTCAGAGACTACGGACATGCTACTAGGGATTGCCAGAGACTACAGGCATGCTTCGGGAGATGGTCAGAAACTGCAGATGTACTACAGGAGATGCCCAGAGACTACAGGCGTGATACAAGGGATAGTCAGAGACTGCAGACATACTACAGGAGATGGTCAAAAACTGCAGATATATTACACAGGATGCCCAGAGACTACAGGTATGCTACAAGGGATAGTCAGAGACTGAAGAAATGCCACAGGAGATAGTTAGAGACTGCAGATGCATTACAGAGGATGCCCAGAGACTACAGGCATGCTACAGGGAATAGTCAGAGACATCAGACATACTACAAGAGATGGTCAGAGACTGCAGACATAGTACAGGAGATGGTCAGAGACTGCAGACATACTACAGGAGATGATTAGAGACTGCAGACATGATACTGGTGATGGTCAGGGACTGCAGACATACTACGGGAGATGATCAGAGAATGCAGACATGATACAGGAGATGATCAGAGATTGCAGACATAGTACAGGAGATGGTCAGGGACTGCAGACATAGTACAGGAGATGGTCAGAGACTGCAGACATACTACAGGAGATGGTCAGAGACTGCAGACATGGTACAGGAGATGGTCAGAGACTGCAGACATAATACAGGAGATGATCAGAGTTTGCAGACATGATACAGGAGATGATCAGAGACTGCAGACATAATACAGGAGATGGTCAGGGACTGCAGACATAGTACAGGAGATGGTCAGAGACTGCAGACATACTACAGGAGATGGTCAGAGACTGCAGACATGGTACAGGAGATGGTCAGAGACTGCAGACATAGTACAGGAGATGGTCAGAGACTGCAGACATAATACAGGAGATGATCAGAGATTGCAGACATAGTACAGGAGATGGTCAGGGACTGCAGACATAGTACAGGAGATGGTCAGAGACTGCAGACATAGTACACTAGATGATCAGAGACTGCAGACATAGTACAGGAGATGGTCAGAGACTGCAGACATAGTACACTAGATGATCAGAGACTGCAGATATAGTACAGGAGATGGTCAGAGACTGCAGACATAGTACAGGAGATGGTCAGAGACTGCAGACATAGTACAGGAGATGGTCAGAGACTGCAGACATACTGCAGGGGATGCCCATAGACTACAGGTGTGCTACAAGCGATGGTCAGAGACTACAGATGTACTACAGGAGATGGTTAGAGACTACATGCATGCTACAAGGTATAGTCAGAGACTTCTGGTATGCTACTGGAGATGGTCAGAGTACTACAGACTTGCTGTAGGTGTTGTAGGCTGGGGACATGCTTCAGAAGACAGTCTAGATCTAGAACACACATTACATGAGACTGCTAGAGATCACCACCCCTACAAATCAATGTTTACACATTTGGCTTCCCTACGGCCCTCTTACAAATGCCACCTGTCCGGGATTCACCTGGACAGTCCAGGTTTTGAATCAGGCGGACCAAAACCCAGACACATTATTTAGTTTGGGCTGTGGCTCCCCAAGTAACCAAGATAGTCACACACACATCTGTTGCCGTTGGGTAGCTGTGGGCGGCTGCCTGGAGGCAGTTTTGGCATTGCTGGGAGGCAGGGCAGTGATGTCAGCAAGAGCAATTTGACCACACCTACTGTTCGCTGCTGCACGCTATGGGCACCGCATTACTCTCCTTGGGGCAACCAAAGGTGTCCCAGGCCACTAAAGTGTCCGGGTTTGGCTTAAAGAAAAGGTGGCAACCCTACTTGTGCCACATTTCCATCATAAAAGATTAGAAGAAAGAAAAACATGAAAACGATGGAGAGTGCAGAGTAAGTAACAGCCGCCTGCAGTGGGTAGTTCGGAGGCCGTGCCAAGCGTAGAGTTGCCTCTGGAAGTCTGATATGTGATGATGGCACATCCTTCAGCTTTACCCGCGTTTTCACACCAAACAGCACACAGTTGCTTGTTCTGCCCTTATTATAATCCACTGTCACATACCTGATGGAGATCGAGCTGTAGAGGGGGCTTCTCTTGCACCTCCTGTCCAACACCCCTGGTAGTGATGACAGGGAGTGGAGGACACAGAGTGGCACGAGGGCCGATGTGGCAGATGGCTTAGGCTGGGTCTTGGCAGGAACCAGGTGGCTGGAGAGCACTGGAACAGGAGCTCCATGGCGCTGGATCAGCAGCTGGAAGCGTAGCCGGGACGTTAGCCAGGGGGTCATCAACAGCCAGACAGAGCAGGTACCGAGACGTGAGGCAGAGACGGAACACAGGCCAGGTTCGGTATACAGTCGGGCAATGAAGCATAGAAACAGAAGCGGAGTCAAGCACAAGCCGGGGTCACAAGTAGGCAGGCAGAGGTCAAACGGAAGGTTCAGGCAAGCCGGGTCAGGATACAGGAGACTGGTACAGATCAGGTAAACAGGCACTAGCTGAAAAGACCACTCAGCAAAGTGTGCATGTCACTGGCAGGTTTAAATAGGCGAACTGGCACCAATGCGCGCACGTGTGTGCGCGCCCGCTCACGCATGCGCCAGTGCATGTCTTTTCTTGTGCATCTCTTGGAATGCCCACGCCTGCACACCACGGCGTGCTTGTTACCCGGGTTTCTCTTACATCCACACTGTAACGAAAACGTCCTACACTCCGCTTGAGTGCTTTCGTCATATACCGCTTCCTCCCATTCTAAATAGAGATATCAGATATTCCAACGGCTCCCAGCAACGAACAAGACAATACTCATTTGGTTGCTGAACATGAACTGAACTGATTTATTTGAGATGACACACAAATATATACAGCAGGCTGACAATACAAACTGTAACCAGAAACCTAATAAACATGAGCTAGTTATCTAATCATTTTCCCAGACCAGGTGACTCAGAGATATGACCTTTCAGGGTAGACTTGCCGTCTCCTCACTCTTAACTTACAATACACATAAGTAGAAACACATCCCCCAATAGATGTTTTTTGGTCAGGCAACACACTGACACCTTTGCAGCCATTGTGCTATATGCTGGGTGTTCAGTGCGCCCCTGTACCTTTAAGAAGGGGTGGCTCCCCTTCAGTCCACCTGCTCTCACCTATCTATCAGAATGCATGTGCCTCCACTGTGGGGACACTTATAAGTTAGTGTTAGGTACCACAGATACCGGGGTGCCTTGACGAGGCTCTGTGGCTTACGCAAGCATTTGCAAATGTGTGCAGACTAAACCCCTGCTTTTAACGCATACTGTTAGACAGGTTATTTGGTTGTCTGTGGGCTGGTCGGTAAGTTAAGCTTAGTTTTTCCCTTGGATTTATCCTTGGCCTTGTTTGTACCTAGGAGACAAAGATGTGTTAATGAGCACAATAAACTATTGGGTGGAAGACCCGGGCTTTTCAGATCTCATTAAACAGCATTCCTTTCACATACTTCTGTCCACTGAGTGCCAAGCTGGCAGAGACCATCATGGCCTCCCTAATAATGTCCTTTTGCATTACATAACAGAATATCTTCCTAAATGCTTGTAGCTCCCTCAAATGCCAGGGCCCATAGTCGGTAGGCATTCAGTCCCCTCCAAAAGCCTTTGTCCCGGGAGAGTCTGTCACACAACCCTCTGAGATAATCAACCCCCTCGGATATAACATGGGAAGGGTATGGAAGGGATTCAATAACTCAGCAGAAAAGCGTTCTTGGAAAATATTTCTGAAAGTTGGCACAGGCGCTTCAGTAATATATTGGAACTCAGAGCAAACTCAAAACTGACACGTATGATGTGGTCTGTCACAAATATTAACATGGCAGTTTTTTGGGGTTTTTTTTTATTGCACAAAACACAGGTATATCACCTGTTGATTCTGCCAGTAAATCTGTTATTTTACCACTTCCTGGAATTGGGTTACAAGGCTGTTCGTTCTACAGTGAAATCGCTCAGTAGTGTTGTCACCCTGTGGACATGGCAGCCTTGGATGGACATGGAGGTTTAGCCCAGGTTCACACTGAGCTGCGGGAATGAAGCTGTGCGAGTTTAGCTGAACTCGCACGATTTCACTCCCGCATGTCAGTCCCGATTTCGGCCACGATTTTAGAGATATCTTTGCAGGTTTCTGCACAGATGTCAATGTAAATCGCAGCCCGAAATCGCAAAAAGTAGCACAGAAATTACTTTTTGAAATCGGTGCGGAGCCGCGAATGCAGCGTCGCACCCATTAGGACGGTGCCATTGCCGGTAATTGCCGCCGATTCGACGCGCAATTTGACATGTCAAATTGTACCAATGTGAACCAGGGCTTAGAAGATAAAAAAAAAATAAAACCCAACTCCAGCTAACACATTCTAAGCCGTTCCAGTCCAGGGTAGTCATGATCACCAATGGAAGGAACATTCTTCTCACTGATCACCAATGGAAGGAACATTCTTCTCACTGATCACCAATGTAAGGAACATTCTTCTCACTGATCACCAATGGAAGGAACATTCTTCTCACTGATCACCAATGGAAGGAACATTCTTCTCACTGATCACCAATGTAAGGAACATTCTTCTCACTGACCACCAATGTAAGGAACATTCTTCCCACTGATCACCAATGTAAGGGACATTCTTCCCACTGATCACCAATGTAAGGAACATTCTTCTCACTGATCACCAATGGAAGGAACATTCTTCTCACTGATCACCAATAGAAGGAGCATTCTTCTCACTGATCACCAATGTAAGGAACATTCTTCCCACTGATCACCAATGTAGGGACATTCTTCTCACTGATCACCAATGTAAGGAACATTCTTCCCACTGATCACCAATGTAGGGACATTCTTCCCACTGATCACCAATGTAAGGAACATTCTTCTCACTGATCACCAATGTAAGGAACATTCTTCTCACTGATCACCAATGTAAGGAACATTCTTCTCACTGATCACCAATGTAAGGAACATTCTTCTCACTGATCACCAATGTAAGGAACGTTCTTCTCACTGACCACCAATGTAAGGAACATTCTGCTCACTGACCTCCAATGTAAGGGACATTCTTCTCGCTGAGCAGGCCAGTCAAGTTCCTTTAACCTCGCTCATCCATGTTTTTATGGACCTTGCTTTGTACACTGGTGTGCAGTCATGTTGGAACAGGAAGGGGTCATCCCTAAACTGTTCCCACAAAGTTGGGAGCATGAAATTGTCCAAAATGTCTTAATATGCTGACGCCTTAAGATTTCTCTTTATTGGAACTAAGGGGCCAAGCCCAACCCCTGAAAAACAACCCCACACCATAATATCCCCTCCAACAAATGATTTGGACCAGTGCACAAAGCAAGGTCCATAAAGACATGGGTGAGCGAGTTTGGGGTGGGGGAACTTGACTGGCCTGCACAGCGTCCTGACCTCAACCCTATAGGACACCTTTGGGATGAATTAGAGCGGAGACTGCCAGCCAGGCCTTCTCATCCAACATCAGTGCCTGATCTCACAAATGCACTTCTGGAAGAATGGTCAAACATTCCCATAGACACACTCCTAAACCTTGTGGACGGCCTTCCCAGAAGAGTTGAAGCTGTTATAGCTGCAAAGGGTGGGCCAACCCAATACTGAACCCTACGGACTGAGACTGGGATGTCATTAAAGTTCATGTGCGTGTAAAGGCAGGCGCCCCAATACATTTGGCAATATAGTGTATTTAATATATACTATATACATTAATATACAATGTACTATAGTGGAAACATTATAGTGGTCCTTTAATATTGTGTCATTGCAACTTGTTCATAACATCCTTTTCCCCATATGAGGCGGTGGCAGTGAGGATATCGTAATGTAAAAATCCATCAGAATACGACAAGGAGAGAATTGAACTCAGCATGCAAAGAAATTAGGCTTTTACTTCACAAGTTGCCAACCAGTAGCCATCCACACAGCAGTTCTTAGTAAATTTCGTAAATTTTAGTCAATTTTTTTGTAAATCCCACCATTTTCCAACTGCAAGTAGCGAATACCATTGAAAGTAATGGCCAGAAAATTAGCAATCCACCACCTGTGATTCTACTGAAAAATTTTGATGTGCGGGATTTTATTTGTAATCAAATCCATATGGGATGGAAACAGGAAAAAAAAAAAAAGAACAGCAATCTCACCAAAAGTGATCGGATATTCCTGCCATGTTTGAACAGGGAAATTTCCATTCCATCCCCAGGCAGCAATGCTAGTAATCGGATAGGACATCGACTTGATACAAATTGATACAAAGTAACTTTTAGATGTCCGTAAAAAGTTATAAGGTACACCTCCAGAGCCTGCGGTGTAACAATAGCCATAGCAGCTCATGGGGCTGCTATGGGGGCTCGGGGTAGGAGGGGGACCCCATTAAGGGATTCTGCTAAAGAAAACTAAACTAATGTTTCCAGTATGGGAGGGCTGAAATCAGAATCCAAGATGTCCACCAGTCACAGATCCCCCCATGTGCAATCCCAGCTTCTCTCTGAACAGTGTAGAGAGTCATTGTCCCTTGCTAGACTTGCTTTAGCCTGAATAATCAATGCAGTCACACATCCCAGAATTTCAGCTAAAAGGCTGAAGCTTGTAGTTCTCCAAAAAAAAAAAAACTTGTAAAGTAGCTAGAGTTTAAAGAGATTATAATTATTATTAATTATTATTATTATTATTATTAGACTATTACTATTTTTTTTATTTATTTTGTGTTATTATTATTATTATATATTTTTTTTATTATTATTGCTAATTCAACTATAGCTTTTAGTCACAGCACTGGACCCTTCTAGTGTACTGACTTATACACTATCACTATGGTTTATATTATTATTATATAACATTTTGATTATTATTGTTATTTTATTATTATTATTATTATTATACTAATAAAAGTATGTTTTTATTTATTTTGTATTATTAATATATAATTTTTTTATTATTATTGCTAATTCAACTATAACTTTTATCCACAGCACTGGACCCTTCTAATGTACTGACTTATACACTATCACTATGGTTTATATTATTATATAACATTTTGATTATTATTGTTATATTATTATTATTACACTAATGCTAGTATTTTTTATTTATTTTGTGTTATTAATATATATATAATATACATTTTTTATTATTATTGCTAATTCAACCATAGCTTTTATCCACAGCACTGGACCCTTGTAGTGTGCTGACTTATACACTATCACTATGGCTTGCATTATTATTATATAACATTTTGAATATTATTGTCATTTAATTATTATTATTATTATTATTATTATTATTATTATTATTAATTATTATTATTACACTATTACTATTTTTTTAATTTATTTTGTGTTATTATTATTATTATTATATATATTTTTTATTAGTATTGCTAATTCAACTATGTCTTTTATTCACAGCACTGGACCCTTTTAGTGTACTGATTTATAAATTATCACTATGGTTTATATTGTTGTTATTATTATTATTATTGTTATTATTATTAATATTATTATATAACATTATTATGATTATTATTGTTATTTTTTATTATTATTATTATTACACTATTACTAGTATATATTTTAGTATATTTATTTTGTGTTATTTTTATATTTTTTTTATTATTATTGCTAATTCAACTAGAACTTTTATTCACAGCACTGGACCCTTGTAGTGCACTTGCCTATACACTATTACTACGGTTTATATTATTATTATTATATAACATTTTGGTTATTGTTGTTATTTTATTATTATTATTACACTATTACTATTATTTTTGATTTATTTTGTGTTATTATTATTAATATTATATATTTTTTTTATTAGTATTGCTAATTCAACCATAGCTTTTATTCACAGCACTGGACCCTTTTAGTGTACTGACTTATAAATTATCACTATGGTTTATATTGTTATTATTATTATTATTATTATTATTATTATATAACATTATTATGATTATTATTGTTATTTTTTATTATTATTATTACAATATTACTAGTATTTATTTTAGTATATTTATTTTATGTTATTATTATATATATATATATTTTTATTATTATTGCTAATTCAACTATAACTTTTATCCACAGCACTGGACCCTTGTAGTGTACTGTATACACTATCACTATGGTTAATATTATTATTATATAACATATTATTGTTATTTTATTATTATTATTACACCATTACTATTATTTTTTATTTACTTTGTGTTATTATTATATATATATTTTTATTATTATTGCTAGTTGAACTATACGTTTTATCCACAGCACTGGACCCTTGTAGTGTACTGGCTTATACACTATCACTATGGTTAATATTATTATTATATAACATTTTGGTTATTATTGTTATTTTATTATTATTATTACACCATTACTATTATTTTTTATTTACTTTGTGTTATTATTATATATATTTTTTATTATCATTGCTAGTTGAACTATACGTTTTATGCACAGCACTGGACCCTTGCAGTGTACTGACTATGCTGACAGCTCTTCTCTTTAATTTTAGGCATAATCTATGTTAAAATCATTGACACGGATTTTCACAGTTGAAATTCAAATTTTTGCTGTGAACAAAACCACAAGAGACAAATGCTCATCAGGTGGGACCAAACGCCAGAGCTCTAACAGAGCAGCCATATGGTACTCTGGGAACACACAGGTAGGTGACTACAAGAGCCTGCACACTGTTAGTACAATGAGAATATATCTAGAACAATGAGAATGTATCTAGAACAATGTGAATGTATCTAGAACAATGTGAATGTATCTAGAACAATGTATCTAGAACATTGCGAATGTATCAGTTTTACTAGAACAATGGGAATGTGTGACTTTTACTCACCAGCCAGACTGGTCTCGGGGCTCCCCAGCAGGAAGTTGTTGTGTGTCCAGCTCAGATCTGTTTATTCTGAGAAGTGAAAGTGCATCCAGGACTTTTTATTGCTCAAGTCCTCCTGGGTTACGCCTTCCCAGGATGCTGGTCACAGGTGTGCCAGTGCTGCAATCCCCTGTGTGCCAGGGGACAGGAAAAAAAACACTGTCACTGTACAACTACGGGAGCTGAGATCACAAGCTGGTTGTCATCTCCATCCTGACCTCGCTGTGCCCATCATTGGGTACCACTTTTTATTCAGATTTGGACTGGAGTCAAAGTGATTTAAAAAAAAAAAAAAATACTGGTTTTTCTACTGGCAAAATTTCACTTAATTGAAAACTTTCAGTTTTACTGTTTGAGTTTTTAGAAGGAATATGCATTACCTACTTTTTTATTTTTAGAGGTTTTTTTTGTTTTTTTGTTTTTTGATGGGAGAATGTGGATGAGTAGTCTATTTAATTTAACGTTCTTCAAAAGTGTGTGTTTTTCCTTTTTATATTTGTGATTTTGGACGGGGAATATTTAGCGTAATTCAGTTTTATTAAATTTAGTGTTCTTCAAATTTATGTTTTTTTTTTTATTTTATAGGAGGGGGTGTATTCAGGGTACTTTAGTGTTCTTTATCATATCTGTGTTTTTTTTGGGAGAAGGTGTATTTGGGATAGTTTACTTTTTTATAGTTTAGTGTTCACCAAATGTATGCTTTTTCTTCTTGGAGGGGTGCATTTTGGGTGGTTTAGATCATTTAATTTAGTGTTCTTCAAATTTGTGATTTTTTTGGGGATGGGGGTGCTTTTGGAATCATATACTTCATTTCATGCTCCTCTAAAGAGCACCTTGTTTGCTGCACCCCCTCCCTTCTGGCCCACCATTAGTGAATCCCCTCTTCTTCTATGACAGTGATGGCGAACCTCGGCACCCCAGATGTTTTGGAACTGTAGTTCCAAAACATCTGGGGTGCCAAGATCTGCCATCACTGTTCTATGACAACCTCCATTGCTACATCGGCTCCCCTACTTCACCTGGCAAGCTGCAGGACCCTTGTGTGTTGGAATGAGCCTTTGTCCTCACCATGCTGATACCATGGACAGCTGTCTGTTGGGCTGGACCTTGTAGTGTGCTTTACTGGTTTATGTTTTTTTATATACTGTACCTCCTCTAATGAGCACCTTCTTTGCTGCATCCCTTCCCTGCTGGCCCACCATTACTGCAACCAATTTGTTGCTGGTTCCTCTCATTCAATAAGCGCCTTCCTTATTGCAACCCCTCCCAGCTTGCCTATCATTACTGCAACCTCTCACTTGGTGGGTCCCCTCCTTTAATGAGCACCTCTACACTTGCCTGGTCCCCACTTTCGATTGGCTCCTCTTACTCGCTCACCTCGTCTAAGACAACAGGTCATTTCCTAGGCTTCCACCTTTATGGCCCACTCTCTTTCTGCACCCCTTTCTGGCTTACTCCTCTTACTGCCCTCATTTAGCACCTCCATTTTTTCAAAGCTTTATTGCCAGCCCACCATTACTGCAACCCCTTTCCTGTTGGGTTTCCTCTCTCAATGAGCACCTCCCTTACTGCAAAGCCTCCCTGCCAGCCCACCATTATTACAATCCCTCTCTTGCTGGGCCTCCTCATCCAATGAGCACCTCCCTTACTGCAACCCCTGCCCACTGGCCTACCTTTACTGCAACCCCTCACTTGCTGAGTCCCTTCCTTTGATGTCAAACAAATACAAGGAGATTTCTAGGTTCAGACTTACCAGCCAGCCAGAGAACAACCCTCTCTTGCTGGGTCCCCACTCCCCACCTTCTATTGGGCTCCACTTGCTTGCTAGCCTCTTCTTACACTACAGCTCATTTCATAGGCTTTCCCCTTTATGGCCCACTTCTGCACCCCTTTCCGGCTTACCCCTCTAACTGCCCTCAATAAGCACCTTTTTTGCAACTCCTCACTGCCAGCCCACCATTACTGCAACTCCTTTCTTTTTGGGTCCACTCCTTCAATGAGCACCTCCCTTACTGAATAGCCTCCCTGCCAGCCCACCATTATTGCAACCGCTTTCTTCCTGGGTCTCCTCATTCAATGAGCACCTCCTTTACTGCAACCCCTGCCTGCTGGCCTACCTTTACTGCAGCCCATCATTTGCTAAGTCCCCTCCTTTGATGAGCACCTCCCCCGCTGCCGGCCTAACAATACTACAGCCTCTTTCTTGCTGAGTCTTTTCATTCAATGAGCACCTCCCTTACTGCAACCCATTCCTGCTGGCCTGCCATTACTGCAACCCCTCATTTGCTGGGTCCCCTCCTTTTATGAGCACCTCCCTTTCTGCACCTCCTCCCTGCTGGCCCACCATTACTGCAACCCTTTTCTTGCTATGTCCCCTCCTCTGATGACAATCTACCTTGCTGCATCCCCTCCCTGCTTGACTACCATTACTGCAACCCTTCACTTGCTGGGTCCCCTCATTCGATTAGCACCTCCCTTGTTGCACCCCCTCCCTGCTGGCCCACCATTACTGCAACCCATTTCTTGCTGGATCCCCTCTTCTGATGAGCATCTTGTTTGCTGCACCCCCTTCCTGCTGTCCCACCATTAGTAAAACCCCTCTTTTTGCTGGGACCCCTCCTCTGATGAGCACCTCGTTTGATGCACCTCCCTGCCGGCACACCATTACTGCAACCCATTTCTGCTGGGTCCACTCCTTTGATGACAACTTACCTTGTGATAATCCCCTTCCTACTAGCACATCATAACTGCAACCCCTCACTTGCTGGGTCCCCACCTACGATGGGCTCCTCTTCCTTGCTAACCTCTTCTTACACAGCAGCTCATTACTAGGCTTTCCCCTTTATGGCCCACTCTCTTCCTGCACCCCTTTCTGGCTTTCTTCTCTTACTGCTCTCAATGAGAACCTTCTTTTTTGCAACGCCTCACTGCCAGCCCACCGATACTGCAACCCCTTTCTTATTGGGTTCCCTCCTTCAGTGAGCACCTCCCTTACTGCAAAGCCTCCCTGCCAGCCCACCATTATTGCAATTCCCTTTTTTGCTGGGTCTCCTCATTCAATGAGCACCTCCCTTACTACAACCCCTCCCTGCTGGCCTATCTTTATCGCAACCCCTCTCTTACTGAGTCCCTTCCTTTGATGTCAAACAAATACAAGGAGATTTCCAAGCTCAAACTTACCAACCGACCAACGACCAACCCTTCTTTGATGATCACCTCTCGTGCTGCACCCCCTCACTGCAGGCCTATCAATACTGCAACCCCTCTCTTGCTGGGTCTCCTCATTTAATGAGCACCCCCCTTACTACAACCCCCCCCCCGGCCCATCTTTACTGCAAACCCTCACTTGCTGAATCCCCTCCGTTGATAAGGGCCTCCCGTGCTGCATCCCCTCACTAATGGCCTAACAACACTGCAGCCCCTTTCTTTCTGGGTCTCTTAATTTAATGAGCACCTCCCTTACTGCAACCCCTTCCTGCTGGCCTACCTTTACTGCAACCCCTCACTTGCCGGGTCCCCTCCTTTTATGAGCACCTCCCTTTCTGCACCTCCTCCCTGCTGCCCCACCATTACTGCAACCAATTTCTTGCTGGTTCCTCTCATTCAATGAGCACCTTCCTTATTGCAACACCCATCCTGCTTGCCTACCATTTCTGCAACATCTCACTTGCTGAGTCCCCTTATTTGATGAGCACCTCCCTTGTTGTACCCCTTCCCTGCTGGTCCACCATTACTGAGACCCATTTCTTGCTGGGTCCCCTCCTCTGATGAGCACCTCGTTTGTTGCACCTCCCGCCCTGCTGGCCCACCATTACTGCAACCCATTTCTTGCTGGGTCCCCTCCTCTGATGAGCACCTCGTTTGCTGCACCTCCACCCTGCTGGCCCACCATTACTGCAACCCATTTCTTGCTGGGTCCCCTCCTCTGATGAGCACCTCGTTTGCTGCACCTCCCCCCTGCTGGCCCACCATTACTGCAACCCATTTCTTGCTGGGTCCCCTCCTCTGATGAGCACCTCGTTTGCTGCACCTCCACCCTGCTGGCCCACCATTACTGCAACCCATGTCTTGCTGGGTCCCCTCCTCTGAAGAGAACCTCATTTCCTGTACCTCTTACCTGCTGGCCCACCATTAGTGAAATCCCTCTCTTGCTGGGTCTACTCCTTTGATGACAACCTCCCTTGCGGTAATCCCCTTCCTACTGGCCCATCATTACTGAAACCCCTCACTTGCTGGGTCCCCATCTTTGATGGGCATCTCTTGCCTGCTAACCCATTCTGACACAACAACTCATTTACTAGGCTTCCCCCTTTATGGTCCACTCTCTTTCTGCATCCCTTTCGGGCTTACCCTCTTAATGCCGCAAATCCCTTATTGGCCCCACTTTGATGGGCTTTTCCCTTACACCAGTCTTGCCACATGATCCAAATCCCTCCTAGAAACACTGTGACTGGTTTATTGGCTTCCTTTCAAAACTTGCAAAACTGGCTGGGTGGAGACTGCAAGCTGCTCGGGGGCGGGTCCGACATCAACGCTTCAATGTGAAGTATTGCACTAAAATTGTTGCCTTTGGATACAGGGCATATTGGGTTCAACTGTGTGTCCAGAGAGGGTTTAATACCGCCACCACCCCCTGTAAATCACACACCCAGTATTTGGCTCTGAAACCACTTGAAGGACTGGGAAATCTGTACTTTGGACACAGTGAGATATCAAACAGGTTCACTATGAAGCACCGCCTTTTCTTTATAAGATTATCTTACTTATGACATATATAATCTTCTTTGTTTTTAACGTAACTTTCTGCTGCCCGTCTTTACACCCACGCAGATCATATTTCATTTATAAGTGCCGTCGACCGAGTTGTATAAATATACTCAGATTTCAGGCTGTAATTCCTGCTCACCGGGCCGAGAAGCCATGACTGCACAATGTGATTGTGACATGCTTCACTGAAAGGGCAACGTGATATAGTTACTTACCCAAGAGACTACTGTATGTATATACACTCGATGGCCTCTTTGTAAGGTCCACCTTGCTAGTACCGGGTTGGACCACCTTTTGCTTTCAGAACTACCTTCATTCTTGGTGGCATAGATACAACAAGGTGTTGGAAACGTTCCTCAGAGATTTTCCTCCATAGTGACATGATAACATCACGCAGTTGCTTCAGATTTGTCGGCTGCACATCCATGATGCCAATTTCCCGTTCCACCAAATCCCAAAGGTGCTCTATTGAATTGAGATGTGGTGAGTGTGGAGGACATTGGAGTACAGGGACCTCATTGTCCAGTGGTGAGATGATTGGAGCTTTGTGACATGGAGCATTATCCTACTGGAAGGAGCCATCAGAAGATGGGGACACTGTAGTCATAAAGGGATGGACATGGTCAGCAACAATACTCAGGTAGGCTGTGGTGTATAAACCATGCTCAATTTGTACTAAGAGACCCAAAATGGTGCCAAGAAAATATCCCCCACACATCATTACACCCCCACCACCAGCCTGAACCGGTGATACAAGGCAGGATGGATCCATGCGCCAAATTCTGACCCCACCATCTGAATGTCGCAGCTGAAATCTAGACTCATCAGACCAGGTTTTGCAATCTTCTATTGTCCAGTTTTGGTGATCCTGTGCCAATTGTAGCCTCAGTTTCCTGTTCTTAGCTGACATGAGTGGCACCCGGTGTGGTCTTCTGCTGCTGTAGCCCAAGGTTGAATATGTTGTGCATACAGAGATGGTATTCTGCATACCTTGGATGTAACGGTTATTTGAGTTACTGTTGCCTTTCTATCATCTGGAACCAGTCTGCCCATTCTCCTCTGGTTTCTGACATCAACAAGGCATTTTCCTCCACACAACTGCCGCTCACTGGATATTTTCTCTTTTTCCCACCATTCTCTGTAATCCCGAGAGATGGTTGTGTGTGAAAATCCCAAAAATACTAAGACCAGCCCGTCTGCCACCAACAACCATCTCACATTCAAAGTCACTTGCATACGCTTTCTTCCCCATTCTGATGCTCAGTTTGAACTTCAGCAATTGGTCTTCACCACGTCTAGACACCTAAATGCATTGAGTTGCTGCCATGTGATTGGCTGATTAGAAATTTCTGTTACCGAGTAATTGCCTAGTATGACTTTATGACCACCCACCTAATATTGAGTAGGTCCCCCTTTTGCTGCCAAAACAGCCCCGACCCATCCAGGTATGGACACCACTAGACCTCTGAAGGTAAACTTTGGTATCTGGCACCAAGCCCTCAGTAGAAGATCCTTCAAGTCCTGTAAGTTGGGAGGTGGGGCCTCCATGGATAAGACTTGTTTTTCCAGCACATCCCACAGATGCTCGACTGGATTGAGATCTGGAGAATTTGGAGGCCAAGTCAACACCTGGACCTCGCTGTTGTGTTTTCCGCAATCTATTCTTGAACCATTTTTGCAGTGTGGCAGGGCACATTACCCTGCTGAAGGAGGGCACTGCCATCAGCAAATGCCGTTTCCATGAAGGGGTGTACTTGGTCACCAACAATGTTTAGGTAGGTGGAACGTGTCAAGAAACATTCATATAAATGGTAGGAACTACCCAAAGCATCACCCTGCCCAGGGCCATCTTTAATATTGATTGGACCCCGGGCAAAACTTTTCTTGGGGCCCCCCATGCAGTTTCGCTCTCCACCTGCTCTGAGACATACAATAAATAGCAGCTGGACTCAAAATCAGTTTACTGAATCAGATCAGGCAGCGATTGTGATTGGTTGCCAGAGGTTACAGCACACATTACCGCTCACTGATTAGTTGCTAGAGGTTACAGCACATGATTTCTGTTTGTTGATTGGTTGCTAGAGATTACTGTGGATATGACCTCAGGGGGGCATGATATACATATCAATGCCGCTGGCCGCCTCTATTTACATATGAATCATCAGAGTCATCTGTACACAACAATAGGGCAGCATTAGTAGCAGCACTTCACACTGAGATATCAGGACACAGCACAGGACTAAAACCTCAAGGGATGAGGGAATTTAAACCAGGATAATTGGCAAGTATGAGGTAGCTGCTTTGGGCCCCACAACAATGACAGGGCCCAGGGCAGCTGCCCCTTTTGCCCTGCCTTAAAACGGGCCCTGACCCTTCCTCCGCCGGCTTGCCTTCTTCCTGTAGCGGTACCTCCGTAGGGGCTGCTGGATATTGTGGTCCACCTGTCACCCTGCCCAGCCCGGCATTCACTGCCCGGACACTCCAAGACAATGAACAGTCTGTTAGCTTTGTTTTTTTGTATTTTCTTTAGGGATATTAACTTGGATGGGGCTCAGGAATTCAGGGGATGCCCAGAAAGATTTATTTGCATAGCTTGGGACAAATTATACACTCTACTCTTCCTCCAGCACAACTCTTGCTGCAGACTATTCCTTCCTCCAGCACAACTCTTTAGGCACAGCTAACACATGGATAGGCCTGACACTAGCTTCAGCCAGGCCCTAGCAACCGCCCTTTGCAGGCAGGGACCGCGGGCCCCTTTGGTGTAGCAAAAAGAATGGAAAATTCTAGTGCTAGCTGTCCTAGGTGGACTACTGATCCCAGTCAGCTCTCCTCGGGCCCTGCCAGCCCTCCTGGCTGCAGCTGCCTGTCTCCACTGCCCATGACACCACAGTCCTCATTGGCTCTACATCCACCTCAGATTGCATCCTCCCAATCTGCTCCGGCATGCCTCCCCAGCTCTCCTGGCTGTGTGTCACTCACCGACACCTGGTGGATCCCTCCTGGAGATTTGCCCTGGTCAGGACACCCCTGTGGTTTGTTCCACTTAGGGTTGCCACTTGTTCGGGATTTGTAATCATGCGTCCGGGTTTCAGACTGTCTGAGACCCGGACACATTATTCAGACTGGGCTAAGTCTCCCCCCTTCTTTCTCCTGCCTCTAAGTGAGTAAGCTAAGGTAAATCAGGGTTCTCAGAGCACTCATTACATCAGAGCATCCCTACATCAAAGTCCGATTTGTACACCAGAGCATCCCTTATGTTAGAGTCCCCAGAGTTCTCCCTTGCATCAGAGTCCCCCCTTACAGTAAAAGGGAACTCTGTGAGTGCAGATGTAAAAGGGGAACTCTGTGGACTCTGATGGAAAGGGGGAACTCTGTGGACTCTGATGGAAAGGGGGAACTCTGTGGATTCTGATGGAAAGGGGGAACTCTGTGGACTCTGATGTAAGGGGGGAGCTCTGTGGACTCTGATCTAAAGGGGGAATTCTGTGGCCTCTGATGTAAAGGGGGAACTCGGTGGACTCTGATGTAAAGGGGGAACTCTGTGGACTCTGATGTAAAGGGGGAACTCTGTGGACTCTGATGTAAAGGGGAATTCTGTGGACTCTGATGTAAAGGGGCAACTCCGTGGACTCTGATGTAAAGGGGGAACTCTGTGGCCTCTGATGTAAAGGGGGAACTCCGTGGCCTCTGATGTAAAGGGGGAACTCTGTGGACTCTGATGTAAAGGGGACCTCTGTGGACTCTGATGTAAAGGGGAATTCTGTGGACTCTGATGTAAAGGGGAATTCTGTGGACTCTGATGGAAAGGGTGAACTCTGTGGACTCTGATGTAAAGGGGAACTCTGTGGACTCTGATGTAAAGGGGACCTCTGTGGACTCTGATGTAAAGGGGGCCTCTGTGGACTCTGATGTAAAGGGGGAACTCTGTGGACTCTGATGTAAAGGGGGAACTCTGTGGACTCTGATGTAAAGGGGGAGCTCTGTGGACTCTGATGTAAAGGGGGAACTCTGTGGACTCTGATGTAAAGGGGGAACTCTGTGGACTCTGATGTAAAGGGGGAACTCTGTGGACTCTGATGTAAAGGGGGAACTCTGTGGACTCTGATGTAAAGGGGGAACTCTGTGGACTCTGATGTAAAGGGGGAACTCTGTGGACTCTGATGTAAAGGGGGAACTCTGTGGACTCTGATGTAAAGGGGGAACTCTGTGGACTTTGATGTAAAGGGGAACTCTGTGGTCTCTGATGTAAAGGGGGACTCTTGTGATTAACTTCATATGATTAGAAATGTTATTTAATAGCAACATCTATACATTGTTTATTGCCCTGTACACACGGTCGGATTTTCCGATGGAAAATGTCCGATCGGAGCGTGTTGTCGGAAATTCCGACCGTGTGTAGGCTCCATCACACATTTTCCATCGGATTTTCCGACACACAAAGTTTGAGAGCAGGATATAAAATTCTGTGGACTCTGATGTAAAGGGGAATTCTGTGGACTCTGATGTAAAGGGGCAACTCCGTGGACTCTGATGTAAAGGGGGAACTCTGTGGCCTCTGATGTAAAGGGGGAACTCCGTGGCCTCTGATGTAAAGGGGGAACTCTGTGGACTCTGATGTAAAGGGGACCTCTGTGGACTCTGATGTAAAGGGGGAACTCTGTGGACTCTGATGTAAAGGGGAATTCTGTGGACTCTGATGGAAAGGGTGAACTCTGTGGACTCTGATGTAAAGGGGAACTCTGTGGACTCTGATGTAAAGGGGACCTCTGTGGACTCTGATGTAAAGGGGGCCTCTGTGGACTCTGATGTAAAGGGGGAACTCTGTGGACTCTGATGTAAAGGGGGAACTCTGTGGACTCTGATGTAAAGGGGGAGCTCTGTGGACTCTGATGTAAAGGGGGAACTCTGTGGACTCTGATGTAAAGGGGGAACTCTGTGGACTCTGATGTAAAGGGGGAACTCTGTGGACTCTGATGTAAAGGGGGAACTCTGTGGACTCTGATGTAAAGGGGGAACTCTGTGGACTTTGATGTAAAGGGGAACTCTGTGGTCTCTGATGTAAAGGGGGACTCTTGTGATTAACTTCATATGATTAGAAATGTTATTTAATAGCAACATCTATACATTGTTTATTGCCCTGTACACACGGTCGGATTTTCCGATGGAAAATGTCCGATCGGAGCGTGTTGTCGGAAATTCCGACCGTGTGTAGGCTCCATCACACATTTTCCATCGGATTTTCCGACACACAAAGTTTGAGAGCAGGATATAAAATTTTCCGACAACAAAATTCGTTGTCGGAAATTCCGATC